>JAOTRJ010000001.1:18934129-18946462 GCA_028564905.1 Leptodoras praelongus | reverse complement strand
ACTAGTTTTGATGCCTTCAGTGAGAATCTACAATGTAAATAGTCATGAAAATAAAGAAAACGCATTAAATGAGAAGGGTTCTCCAAACTTTTGGCCTGTACTGTATATATATATATATATATATATATTTATATATATAGATGCTGTGAAGGCATACTGACAGTGAGAACAAGGCAGAACTGTTGGAAGTATTAACAGCTCTCTCTGATTTCGTTGTAAGCCTGCACAGCATGGTGCACAAAACTGAGCTCCAGCAGATTCTGCCACACATCAACACTGCGAACAACACAACACATGAAATTATAGCATCTTGCTTCTCGGTGTGAACGTGAACTACGCACCCTAACACATATTTTATCCATTGCGTCTTCAGTAAAGTTCTGACAGCCACGATAACGTTTCAACCAACATAGTTTTGTAATGAACCGTAGCCTACGTCAACTGTTCACGCGGCTCTGTGTTTGGTTTTAATCAGCTTAATAGTTCAAAGTGTTCCCAGTTTGTTGATGACCATGTTGATGTTGTGAGATCAGCTGTGAGATTGATGCTAAAGGTAACTATACGGTCTTCCTTTGCTTCTGAGGGGAATGTTCTCGACAGCTGTGTCTCATTTATACTGTCATACTGTCTGTATAAGAAATAATTACAACATGCTAGTAAGCTAAAACATAGGCCTACTTCATACAGGATTTTATCATATGTCCTTGCTGCTTAGCAACAATGTTCTCACAACATGTCATTTTTTTCTTTTCTCTTGCCGTATCTACCTTGCTTTATATATATAGTGTTACACTTTCTTCCTGGCATGTGCACTACTTTGCGTAGGAAACATGAAATTTACGAGGTGGTAAAGCATTACTGATACCATATGTGCGCATTTATTTTTTCTTTAGCATGTGCATCATTAGTAGGAGCACAGCAAAATTCCCCAGTGTTGAATTAACACCTACAGGGTTTATATAAGTCCAGCTGGACACAAGCGAACAATGTGAAAGTGACTCTCTGGATATAACGGAACGTTAAAACGTGGTAAAGACTTTTAGAAATTGAAGACACTACTTTGCAGCTGTTTAAAAAAAAAAGATGGTTGATGTGAAATCACAAGCTGTGTTAAAACTTCTGTTCATTATTCAGAGACGTGAACTGGGTGACAATTGAGTTAGAGTTTAGTGGGGGGGGACACACACACAAACCCCAGCTTTGTTCACATCTCGTCCTCCCCAAAAAAGAAAGAAAGAAAGAAAAAAAGGGATTATTTGCTCGGCTTTTCGTCCGCGTTGTGCGGAATACATTACGTGTGTAAATGTTGTTGAAACCCTGGTGTTTCTTGGCGGAAAGGTCACACACTCCCCCTCGACCCTGATTCTGTTCCCTCAGGGCTTTGTGTGTGTGTGTGTGTGTGTGTGTGTGTGTGTGTGTGTGTGTGTGTGTGTGTGAGTCCACACCCCCTTCTCCCCAAGCTGCGCCTATAAAGTTCGCATTTAAAAGGCGAGTGCGCTGCTGAGGGCCGAACAATAGCATCTTTCTGGACACACTTTTTCTCACTGCCTGGGTTGCCAGATTGCCACTCAATTGCAACATATTTTAACACAATGGTTGGGAAAGCAAATCCTTGAGCTGGAATATACTATGTATTATAGCTTGTCTTTGGGGTGGTTGTGATTAGTTAACTGTGGCTGTTAAGTTTAAGAGCTTCTGCTCTAGAGAGAGTTCAAACTAAGACTAATAGAAATTTGGGAGCTTTAGGATCAACTTTTTTTCGTTTGTAATGGACAGTGACGTTTTACCAGTCACAACAGTCTCAAACTCTAACTGGTTGAACTTGCCAGCAGTCCAATGTTAGTTTAGAGGTCCCCAGAGGTCTTTAGGCTTTATTTATCAAGCTATCTGTTGATTTATCTCAAATTTGATTGTGACTGTCTTTTACTTTGTGTGCATCTGCCTCTCAGGTTAGAAACTGCATTATCATTATTGATTTATCACACCAAAAAAAAAAAAAGAAATACATAAGCACAAGCTGTGACTGCAAACATAAAGTTTAAGGGATACGGCAACCGAGCATGCAGTTTGTTGGGAATTTTGAAAGCCATTAATATAGCCAACCTTAAGGACATCACGCAGAGCCCTAACCCTAGGCCTGCCATATGTTCACTCATAAGTATGCGATAAAAAAAAAAAAAACAGCTGAGAGAGTTCAGTAGTAAACTGACCTCTCTGTGCAAGTAATGGATGAGAACAAACCATTCAGTGGGCATCCAGTCATATATAATAATAAGTTCATCATGCGCTTAGGCTTTCTAAATTCATCACGCTCAGATTCGACACTTTACCCCTCTCCTGATGTTGGGTTCCTATCTCTTAAATGGGGAAAGCTTGATTCTTGCCTACAGGGACCATTAAAAAAGATGAAGCCCCCCGAAAGCATGAGGAGTTTCCTGTACCTTTTCAACACTCATAGATCCTGTCACTATAAATGATTCTAAAGTCCCAATTGGCTAATGGATTCAAACTGGTCTCAATGCCTAAGAATGACCCGCTTTAAATTCTTCAATGTGCTTAACCCCTTCTTGAAACCTCTTTACCCATTACAAGGCTTTAATATTAAGATTGACCTGATTGAATCCATGTGTGTAGCGCGGGCAGACGTTCTCAAGGTTGTGTGTTGTTACAGCTACATCCAAGAAAGAACACTGAACTGTATCATAATCGGCTTATATCGTTCAGTTGCTGCCGGTTTTTCAGAATCGAGGTTCAGATTAAACGAAGGAACGAAGGAAGGTCGAGATGTAGCTTATGAGCAATGTCGGTAGAGAAACCTACGTAGAAAGCTTCTAGCATAGGCTGGGATAAAGGCTGTGTCTTATTGGCGGAATATGGCTAAACAGAGCATCGTGTTTATCCTGGTTTTATCTGAATTCTTTGAAATAAAAAGAACAGTTGAGATTGCTTTCTTTGGAAAGGATATTTAAGGGAAAGGATGGAACTTTATGAACCATTTTTCACCAGTGAAACGGCTAGCGAATGTAGAAACGCTAAGGTTAGTGGATAGTGTTACTCATACAGAATTTGTGTGTACAGGTGAAAGCGCTAACCCCGTCCCTAACCCCACACTTCATAACGTGATATATGAGCTGTGTGATTTCTTACATCTGGTCACAAGTAGCTTTGAACAAGTCTGCAAATGAGACGCAGGCCAATCCGCTGTGCCCGGTTTTTTTAACGCAACACCTGAGAAGTGTTTGAAATATTTGCGAAATGAAAGAAACAAGGGGGCATGTGCATAAGTACGAGGTCATAATACGAGTCAAAGTGGCTCCTGGGGCTGGATTTTGTTCATACAAAAGTCATCAGACGAGTTTTTTTTTTAATGCTAATATTAGAAACTTTGTGTTTGTGAACAAACTGATCTGTGTTTCTAGTTTCCAAGCTGAATAAGACTGAATAAGTGTGGCAGAAGCACCGACGACTCTCAGAAAGGAGTTGTGACGTAACTAAGCACGATATGGATATGGGTGCAGGACTGAACGCGGTGTTGATGGCTTGACACTTCCTACACTGATGCATGAACGTGAACGCTATGTGGTGGAAGGAGTTAGTACAATGCACAAAGTGTTAGGTCAGCACTGGATGCGTTAATAACTCAGCCTGTGGAGGTTTGGGGCCACGCGCTAGAACTTCCTAAATAAGTTTTGACATTTGAAAGTTGTAGACTTTGTGGCACTCACGCTCTGAGGCCATTGCGATCACAGACTCAGTGGTGGCGTGATACTCATCCGCCTCGGTGAACTCGTCCAGCTCGCGCGCCGCTCCTATTCCCGCTGCGTCTCCCTGGAAGTCGTGCTGGTCGAGGAGGCGCTGCAGCGGCGGCGCGCGGGGAAGCAGCTGCTCGGCCACGGCGCGGCTGATGTTCGGCGCATGCTTGAGCCGCAGCTTGCTCAGGATCTGCGATTTGATGGTCTCGAGGCGCAGCGCGCGGCTCTGCTCCCGCCACGCGCACGCCGAGCACTGGCGCGCGCCGGCTGCCTCCTCCTCCTCCTCCTCCTCCTCCACCGGTACTTCCTCCTCGTGCATCACCTCGAGCAGGGACACGGCCGAGGGCATCACGGCCATCGCGGGCAATTCAGAGGGCGCCGCTGCGTGCGAAAGCAACTCGGGCTCGTCGCTGCCGCACAGCTCGAGAGCCACGAACACCGTCAAGCACAGCCAAAAGTTAGCGCGCGCCATACCGAGCGTGCTTTATCCTTCTTTCTGTCTTTCCAACCTGATGCAAAGTTTGTCAGCTGCAAAGTGCAAAATTCTCCAAATGGTTTAAATCAAATGTCCTTTTGCGTTAGAGTTCCATAACAAAAAAAAAAAAAGCAGAAAAGGCGCCTTATTGCATCCCAAGAAAGACAGATCTGATTTCCTTCCCATACACAGAAAGAAAGGTAGAGGGATAGATGGGTTTCGCTCCGTTATGTTGCAGGTTTAAACTGCCTTGTTGGAGGATGTTTCTGAGCGTGGAGGCGCCTTTATAGAACCTCAGCTGGTGTCGTAATCCGCCTCGATTGGCTAAGAGGGCAAACAAAGGGCTTTCAGGATGGACATTAAGTGAGAGAGAGAGAGAGAGAGAGAGAGAGTTACTCGTTGCTCTCAATCCAGAGATCAGTTATATTAGCTCCATCTCAACGTCTGTATCTAAAAGGTTAATGCAATTTATAAAGATGTCATTTTTTTTAATTTAATTTATTTGTACATATGATCAATTGTAGCTGTACTGGATCAGTTGGATCAGATGCAGTTATGCTGGATCAGCTGCTTTTGTACTGGATCCTTTGGATCAGCTGTGGTTGTACTGGATCAGTTGCGGTTATACTGGATCGGTTGAGTCAGCTGCTTTTGTACTGGATCAATTGGATCAGCTGCTTTTGTACTGGATCAGTTGGATCAGCTGTGGTTGTACTGGATCAGTTGGATCAGCTGCAGTTATACTGGATCAATTGAATCAGCTGCAGTTGTACTGGATCAGTTGCGGTTATACTGGATCAGTTGAGTCAGCTGCTTTTGTACTGGATAAATTGGATCAGCTGCTTTTGTACTGGATCAGTTGGATCAGCTGTGGTTGTACTGGATCAGTTGGATCAGCTGCGGTTGTACTGGATCAGTTGGATCAGTTGCTTTTGTACTGGATCAGTTGGATCAGCTGTGGTTGTACTGGATCAGTTGGATCAGCTGCGGTTATACTGAATCAGTTGAGTCAAGTGCAGTTGTACTGGATCAGTTGGATCAGCTGTGGTTGTACTGGATCAGTTGGATCAGCTGCTTTTGTACTGGATCGATTGGATCAGCTGCTTTTGTACTGGATCAGTTGGATCGTCGCCACCTGCTTGCTCATTAAGGATAGCTGTTGATTTCTTGTCTTTGTAAAGCTGCTTTGAGGAAATGTCCTTTGTTAAAAGCGCTTTAGAAATAAATAAATTGAATTGAAATTGAAATTAAATTGGATCAGCTGTGGTTGTACTGGATCAGTTGGATCAGCTGCAGTTATATTGGATCAGTTGAATCAGTTGCAGTTATACTGGATCAGTTGAATCGGCTGTGGTTGTACTGGATCAGTTGGATCAGCTGGATCAGCTGCGGTTGTACTGGATCAGTTGAGTCAGCTGTGGTTGTACTGGATCAGTTGGATCAACTGCTTTTGTACTGGATTAATTGGATCAGCTGCTTTTGTGCTGGATCAGTTGGATCATCTGCTTTTGTACTGGATCAGTTGGATCAGCTGCAGTTGTACTGGATCAGTTGGATCAGTTGCAGTTATACTGGATCAGCTGCAGTGTAATGCATCAGTTGTAGTTGAATGGATCAGTGGTAGTTGTGTAGTGTACTGGGACAATTTAGATATTGGCTCATTGGAAGCAGGGCAGCACAGTGCAGTGCTGTTCCCTCACAGCAAGAAGGGTTTGATTCTTCAGCCAAGGTGACCAGGATCCTTTCTGTGTGTAGTTTGTGTGTTTTCTCTCTGTGTCTGCATGGGTTTCCTGCAGCAGCTCTGGTGTTCTACCACTGTCCAAAGGCATGCAGTCAGATGAAATGGAGATACTAAATTGGTGTAAGTGTATGTATGTCTGTGTCAGCCTGTGTGTCTGCCCTGCAATTGACTGGTGTTTCCCAGCCTGCTGCCTAGTTAGCACTGGGATAGGCTCCAGCACCCCCTGCGACTATAAACATAGTGTAGGATAAGCTGTAGTAGTACTGGATCAGTTGTAGTGTAGTGCACACCTATGGCTGAACCAGTACACTTGTAACTGATCCAGTACATTACAGCTAATCCAAAACAACTACAACTGACTGGACCATGGTATTGTATTGTGGATCAATTTTATTTGTACTGAATCAGTTACAGTTTTATTGGATCAGTTGTCATTTTATTGGATTAGTTGTAGTTGTACTAGATCAATTGTATGGTTGTGGATCAGTTGTATTTGTACTGGATCAGTTACAGTGCCACATTAGTTGTAGAGTGTGGCATAAGTTGTTGTACTGGATCATTTGTAATTCTACTTGATCTGCTGTAGTTGAATGCTTTTGATAATACTGGATCAGTTATACTGAATCCCTTGCTATGATCGGCTAGTTATAATTCTTCTGTAGTTTGTAGTAGTAGTGGTAGTAGTAGTTATACTGGATGAGTTGTAGTTACCCTAGATCATTTGTATTTGTACTGAATCACTTGTGTACTGGATGTGGTATGTAGTATACTGGATCAGCTGTATTGTCGGGATCAATTTTATTAGTATTGAGTCAGTTGGATAAGGTGGAATTTTACTGGAACACTTGTAGTTTTACTGGATGCTCTCCATGTAGACACCCATAATATAAACCAAATATCAATATTGCACTTAACCAGCTAATGCAAGACATAACATTTTAGTAGATGTAGTTGTACATGACCAGTTGTAATCTACTGAATCATTTGTAGCTGTATTGGATTAATTGTTGTTGTTCTAGATCAGCTGTGGTTGCACTTCATCAGTTGTAAGTAGGGTAGTGTACTGGATCATTTGTAGTTCTATTTGACCAGTTGTCCTTGTACTTGATACAGATGTAGTTATAGTAGATCAAGCGTAGTTGTACTGGATCATTTGTAGTTCTACTAGTTCTATTATGGTTGTACTGCATCAGATGTACTGGGTCATTTGTAACGTGTTGGATCGGTTGTGTTTTATTGGATCAGTTGTAGTTGTACTAGATCAGGTGTATAATTTACTGGGTCAGTTGTAGCTGTAGTCTATGTGGCAAGTTGTACTTGATCAGGTATAGTTGTACTGGATCAGATGTGGGTGTACTGAATCAGGTATAGTTGCACGGGATCAGTTTTAATTTATGTAGTTCCCTGGAGTTGAAATTCTATTTGACCTGTTGAGGTTGAACTGGATCAGCTGTGTTTATACTAAATAACTTGTAAGGTATTATATCAGTTGTGGTTTTACTGGATCAGTTGTATGATACTGGATCAGTTTTAGTTATATTGGAACAGTTGTAACTGTAATGGATCAGTTGTAAGTTCTGCAATTTATTGGATTAGTTATAGTGTACTGAAACAGTTGTCCTTGTACTTGATCAGGTGTAGATATATTAGATCAGTTGTGGTTGTACTTGATCAAGTTTAGTTGTACTCGATTGATTGTGATTGTACTGGATCAGTCGTATTGTGCAAGATCAGTTGTTGTGTAACATACTGGAGTTGCAATTATACTAGATCTGCTGTGTTTGAGCTGGATCATATGTATTTAGAGAATCAGTTGTAGTTGTATTATAACAGTTGTAGCTGTACTGGATCAGTTGTAGATGTACCAGATCCATTGTGTAGTGTAGTGGATGAGTTATAGATGTACTGGATCAGTATAGTAATCAGCATCAGTGGTAAATTGTGTAGTAACCATGTGTGTGTGTATGTGTTTGTGTGTGTGTGTGTGTGTGTGTTTTAACAAAGTTAGTTCATTTAAAATCTGTCCATTGGCCATTGAACCAGCTCAGTGGTAAACTAAATATCACAATATACTGCTAAATAACATATTTATAATGAAGCAGTTTTAAAACTATAGTTTTCCCAAACCACTTTAACTGATGTCATTAAATTTCATATTATTATTTAATAGATGTCTAAGGCTAACGTGAATAACAAGTGCAGCTGTGTCAGTGTGGCTTGACATAATTTGTACAAGTCTCTGGAATGGTACTCTAGGGATAAACACAATTTTTCCAAAGGACATAGCCTCAAGCCATGTTCTGAGCATTTTTGTTTTTTTTAAATACATCAGTACAAAACCTCCCTGCGACTGTGAATGTCATGTCATAGCACAGCGAGCCCTCATTTCCTCTAGATGGAAGTAGAATTATCCTGGAAGAGTTTTTTCATAGGATAAAGGTGAGTAGTCAGAAAACTATGCAAAATGCTCTCCATAGTATAACACAAACAGTAAGCATTCAAGCCTGTTCTCTGGGTGTAGCCAAACACGAGCTCACCCACTTGTTAAGGAAGTGAATGAATAGATGCATGAATGAATTGATGAATTTTAGCTTTTGCAACCATGGGTTCTGCATCATTGGTTTGAAGGGCTTGCAGCTGGATACTTCAGGATACTACTCTCTGGCATATTCAGTAATCCCCATATGCTTTAACAGTCCATTATAGTTACCATCCAAAGAATCCCCAGCATGCCTGCTTCAATAACTATCCCCCCAGTAGCCATAATCGCAGTTGTGATGAAGTGCTTTAAATGCCTGGTCAAAGACTTCATCACCTCTTCAATACCTGATACACTGGACCCATTACAATTCGCATACTGTAACAATCAATCTACTGATGATGCCATCACACACCTCCTACACAAAGTCCTGAGCCATCTGGACACCAAGAAGGGAAATTTTGTTAAAATGCTGTTTGTTGACTACAGCTCAGCATTTAACACTATAATTCCCTCCAAACTCACCACCAAGTTTGAGGACCTGGGACTCTGTGTCAGTGGTTCTCCAATGTCCTGACAGGTAGACCACAAGCAGTATGGGTGGGTGTGCATGTCTCACCCTCAGCCACTTCTAACTCTACCACGCTTGTCAAGCTTAAAAACCTGGAAAACTGGTGTCTTGAGGACAGTCTCCTCCTGAACATCAGCAAGACAAAGGAGCTGATAGTGGACTTCAGCACAAAGCAGGAGAGGTGCTACCACCCCTTTAAAATCAATGGGACACCAATACCAATATCTTGGATCCTGTTATATTAACACCCAGGTGAAGAAGGTCCATTAGCATTCTTATGATCTTAGACACTTAAGGGATTTTAAACTGCTGTCAAAGGTACTATGGAACTTTTACACCTGCACCATCCTGATGGGAAGCATCACAGCCTGGTTTGAGAACAACACCAAGTAGGATAGATGGGCATTCCAGAGGGTGTTGCTGAGCAAACCATCTGCACTTAGCTCCCTGACCTGCATCCTATCTACAGCAGGTAATGCTGGACCAAAGCCAGGAAGATAGTGAAGGACCTCAGCCATCTGAACTACAGACCTTTTTCTCTGTTGTGATTAGGGAAGTGCTTCTGCAACCTGGAGGCCAACACAAAGAGAATGAGGAGAAGCTTCTTGCCACAGTCCAATTGGGGTGTCAACCAAGACAACACCTAGGACTTGAAGCTTATATATCCATAACATGATTTCAAATTGCTAAACCATAAGCACAACTCACAATTTGTTCTCACTCAAATATCATTTTAAATCACAGTTTTGCAAATCTCTGAACACATTTGATCATTTAGCATACTTTGGTCACCTAGAAACACTTGATTTCAGAAAGCAACAGCCTACCTCAATTGGGAGAATGCTTCAATCATTTGTCAGAGTATATAAGAGGTGTCTCAAGTGTCTTATACAGACATTAGGCAAGAAGATGGAGCAGCAAGAGGTGGCAGATTCTGATAATTCACAGAAGAGCAAGAACCCACCATAGTCAACATGGTTTTTGAAAATATGGCCTCACCCTCAAGAAATTCAGAGACAGAGTTCTGGAAGACAATGTCCATTTCACAAACACTGACCAAGTCAGCTTGTATGAAACAGGTATCGTGTTCCATTTGAGCACAATTCCGACTAAGCGAAGGATCTACCATACCAATATGTGTGTACTGAATCCTCTCAGTACTCGGTAGACATGTCACTATTGACCTCTATTGTTTCTGTATGTAGGGCTTTTGTCTAATATACTCATTCTTTGTCTAATTTTGTCTAATATAGTCCCTTTTTCAGAGAGTGGTTGAACATGATGCTAGTGCTGTTCCCTATGGATATTTCATCACTGACGAGGAAGGGTTCAAGACCAGGTGGCAGGGGAGGAAAATCATTGGCAACCATGCCATTGTCAATGCCCCTATGTGGTGCTGTTGGTCAGCATGTGGGCATACATCACCATGCATAACTTGCTCCCTATAACCTATAACATTCCTTGACAAACAATCTGGTGCACGACTGGTTTGCCATCTGCCCACATTTTCTAGTGCTGTGCCTTCCTTTATATTTCTTTATATTGTTTATATTATATTATGTATGAACACAAATTACACAAGTATGTGACACTACTCCAGGCAATGGAGGAGGTATGTGATGACATCCATGCAAATGAATGTGAGGGCCGGATCTACCATGCCAGGTGTTTTTCCCTTGCTGCTTGGCCAGGGGGAACATCGCAGCAGATGTGGATGTGGTCCTCTGGCCTAACCAGGATCAGATGGCAGGATACAAAGTATCCAGTGCATCTTTTTATATTCAGCTGAAAACATTGTATTGCAGTAAACAAATAAATATATCTTTTGTTATGTTTTTGTACCTGTGCACTGACTTTCTTTCTAGTGTTTCTAGAGACATTTTACAGAGTTTTCTACATACTGTAAATGTAAAGCAGTTTGTTTTGTATATATGTAATACTGTAAATGCTATTTTGGGACAAAAAGTGTACAATTCCACACAACAAGAAAAAGGAAACCTATTTCCACACACTTGTATGCATTTGAATATGTAATATGGGCACATGAAGCCAAAACATACCTGAACACTTTTGATTCAGTTCCATTTTATTTCTAAAATGCTTTTACAATGGACATTGTCACAAAGCAAAGCCAGACATATATTTTAACTTATATAAACTTTAATCCTAATGGGGCAACGGTGGCAAAGAAACACTCCCTGTGAGATGTCAAAATTCCTAGAGGGAACCCATCCACATGTGGGTGACAGTAAAATAAATAATAAATAAATAATCCCATCGTAACCAGTAAATTCATTCAAGTTTTAAGTTATTGACTGTTGACAGATGGAGTGTAACACTGTTTATGGCAATTATAGTCCTAACCATTGTAGGCTTTGATGGTAGTGTTTAGAATCAATTGTATCAGTGTATATTTGATGTTCTGTAAGAGATAACCTTATGATAGCTGTGTGTATTGTTTTGGTGGAAGGAATCAGTTTTGAGAAGAGAGAAAATGCTTTTGAGTGCTGTGTTTCATTCTGCAAGAGATTTTTGACAAAATAGTTAACAGTTTCATTTGTGTTTTGGGAAAATGAGCCACTGTGGAAACTTGTTTCGACATTTGGGAAAGACTGTAATGTACCCATATTGCCAGTGTTGCACAGCATTGCACATGAACTGCACACGTATGCACTTTATTCTACACGTAGTCCATACTATTGCTGCCATTGGGTATACAAGTAAATTCTGATTCATGCAAATTCTATTTTTCCGTCATGGACCTTTGAAAAATGTTTTCACTGTCCTAGGGCAAATAATCTATAAAGAATAACTACACAATTAAATATTATTGCTGTCAAAGTGGTTGCTTTTTCTTTTAGAGGCCACTCATCCTGCTACTGAGTCACAGGGGTTGCTGAAGCCTCACTGTACAGAAGGCAGGGAAACACTTTTGACAGGTTGCCTGTTCATTGCAGAGAAGATGAACGCACAACTAGCAGAAATGTAGCATTTCCAAATCACATAACTGCATGTTTTGTGACTGTGGGAGGAAACCAGAGCTTCCAAAGGAATCCAACACAGACGCAGGGAGAACATGCAAACTCCACACAGGGAGGCCCCGGGGTCACCCGGCCAGGGAATTGAGCGCAGGCCCTTCTGGCTGGGAGTTTTCATAGCTGTAAAGAAAACAAAATTTGTGTACACTTAATATTTACAATAAAATGTAAAATATGTTTTAATAATGCCATATTCAGTCGTGTGGGGCGGCACGGTGGCGCAGTGGATAGCGCTGTCGCCTCACAGCAAGAAGGACCCGGGTTCGATCCCCGGGTG
>JAOTRJ010000001.1:18319210-18341060 GCA_028564905.1 Leptodoras praelongus | reverse complement strand
ACCAAAGACACCCCTTTATGGGCAAACATTGTTCAGGAATTGTTTGAGGAGCATAACATAGCATTCAAGGTGTTGACTTGGCTGCCAAATTCCCCAGATCTCAATCTGATTGAGCATCTGGGGGATGTACTGGACAAAAACAAGTCCCAACTTACAAGAATTAAGTTAACTGCTGCTAATATTTTGGTGCCAGATGCCACAGCACACCTTCAGAGGTCTTTCGGAGGCTCGACGTGTCAGTGCTATTTTGGTGGCACGATGGGGCCCTACACAATATTAGGCAGGTTGTTTTAATGTTATGGCTGAGCAGTGTGTGTATATATAGATTACACTATATAGTATATAGTGTATCCTTGCTAACATCTTTGCATCAGTAAAATTGGATTTATTTGTATGTAATTATTAGTAGTGGCCCTGTGCCTTCATTATTTAGAGATGTGACCGATAGCTTTATTTTTATATCGATTCCTCCTCTCTTAAGCATGCGCTCTCATCTCCACTGCTCTCAGTGGCCCGTCTTTGTGCAAGTAGGAGACATCCTGTACCATATTGAATTGTGAAGCATATTATTGCGTTGTGTTAATCGCACTGCATCACAACAGGAGTGAGTTTAACGTTTCATGTGGTTGGCAGTACATTGAGATGTGTATCACATCAGCCTCACTGATAGAGATGTACATCCCCTGGTAACTAGAGCAGCTAAAACTGTGATTTGTTCATTAATATTTTTTTAGTCATATTTAAGACAAAACTCTCATTACAATTGAGGAGTGACTTATTAGTATTAGTAATATAAAGGTGAAAACATTATAATCCATGATTTCAGGCGCGTGCCTAAAAAGTGTACTTTGTTTTATAGTCATTTGAACGTGACCTCAATTGAAGAACCATTTACAAATCTCCTGAACCTGACTTTGTCCTGAAGTTACCAGTCACTAAACAATTTCTAATAGAAATAATAATTAGAAACATAATCGTAGTTGATAACAGATCACATTTACCTCGCAGTCATTTCACCCTACTGTACTTAGAGGGTGAGGTGTTGGTAGATACCGAGGCAAAGCTGTCACTAGAACCTCTGCTAGCAGACTGGCAGGGAACGCTTACAGTAACTGACCTCTGACTACATGCACAGAAAATCTGAAAAGAAAGAAAGAAAAAGGAAGACAACTTGAAGTTTTTGGCAGATTTCATATAAAGAGGAATTCACAGTGTGAAATCAAAAGCTCAGATACAGTTCATGTGAAGAGGCTGTTAAAGGAAGAACAGTCACATGTTGTAGTTTAAGAGCTCTTTATTGTTCATCAAGGCTACTTTAAGTACAAAACAATGGCCTGCCAGTTTGTTTATTCAAAAGAGAAACAAGGCCACGAAATGAGAATATAATACAGATTTACAAATCATTCAGAAATACACTAGCAGTGAAAGATCAAAATGTTCATTTCTAGTGTTTATTCTTTTGGAAGCACACATGATCTTCCTCAGATTTGCTGTTTTGTTGGCAGTTAACACAAACGGTAAAGTCAGAGTGGAGTTCCTCTTAAAGTGAACCAAAAATTGTATTTCCTCCATCCCACAAAATCAACACCACATGCTGGTTGTCGTAAATTTGCTTCATTCTCTTCGCACTGGAGCTACGAGGCTAATGCAGCTAAGTAAAGGAAGCCTGTAGCTTCCAGTTACACACTGCCTGTCTAAATCATCACATACTCGCCTCAAAGACATTTGGCTCAGGAACACCATTTGTACAGAAACAGTTTAGAATAAGTCAACATGATATAAACCAGATTGGAACACTAACCTGAATCACTTAACGTACAATTGTTCCTTCAAACTGTGGAAATCAGAACGCCTCCGCTCTTATTCCAGTCTCGTGTTAAACTGAAGGCCATTAGCTCGCTGTTACTCACGTTAGCCTCACAGCTCCAGTGCAAAACTCAAGAAGCAAAGTTCAGACACCGTATTCGGACAACGTTTGGTTTAAAAGAGTGAATCCCACTTTGAGTGGAACTGCTCCTTTAACGATTATAGTGATTTTTATTTGCTTGCCTCCAGAGACGGCTTTTAAAAAACTCCTGTCCGACGCTGGATAGAGACTGCTCAGTAGCCTTCAGAAAATAACACACAAGTGGCTATAACGCAGTGTTTTCATACAATAACTGTGTTCCTGCACTTTAAACTTTAACAGATAAGTCTACAAATGAAAAAGATCAACTTTTTTCTTCCAAAACAAAAAAAAAAATAAAAAAGAAAAGCATGATTACAGTAAAGGACAGGGAAACAAATTAAATAGCTACATATCATTAACAATTAATTGTTCCTCAAAAAATACCTACGATTTTTTTTTCTCTGTACATTCATTACGCACAGCGTAATGATGGTCTTATAGTTACCTATATTTTTTTCAGTTTTTTTTTTTTTTTTTTATGTGATTTACCTACAGTATGTAAGGTAAATGTGTGTCAAGATGAAAAGGTGAGTATCCTACCTAGTAATATGGTAGTGAAATGTGTGGCTATTGACCTCAGTACACTTTGTGTATTTCCCTCCTTACTGTTCATTCACAAAGAGGACATGACGCAGAGCATCACCATTTTCCCACCTATATATATATATATATATATATATATGTATATATATATATATATATATACACACATACACACACACACACACACACACAAACGTAGAGTTCTTTACTAAATGTGATATTCTGAGATCTGTGATGACGCCAGTCTGGCAGCAAGCTCTCCAAATTTGTTCATGTCAAACATTTTTTCTGGGATCAGACGGAATGTAAGGACAAGCTTAAGATGAGCGACGCCTCGGCCCGAGCATCAACTTTCTACCAATTAGTAGCTTTGCTGAAAATGAGAGCTGAAAGCGAGACCTGTACTAAGTTCCCTATGGGAGGAATGTCTTTCACCTTGGTACAGGCTTGGTGTTTTTTAAAAAAAATAAAAATAAAAAAAATAAACGGACTAATAGCTGTGGCCAAAACATGACCGAAAAAAAAACATAGCTCTCGATATTTTCGGCAGATTGTCAACTCTCAGCTGAGTTGTCTGTAGTCGCGAAGGTTTCAGTCACGCAAAAATAAAACGCTAACAGCATCCTGTACCACTGATTAATTTTAAACATCCACTGTTAATATATAGATGGCCTGTCCGGAGGCTGTCCTCTGTATCTGGATCCTACTAAAATGTATATTGAATAAAAAATAATAATAATATGGAGTACAACTGTACCAGCAGTAAGTTTATCTAGGATTGTTACTGACAAAAATAAACTACAATCTGAGGAAAAGGATACTAGTATTATGGATGAAATGTCTACACAATAATAGATACCAGCTATTAAAAAAAAACAAAATCATAAATCATGCACCAGTAAGCAAGTTTACCCTCAAAACCTTAGCTACTCTACTGAAACCACAGTGCTTGGGGGAAACAAAAAACAAGAGGAAAAATGCCCAAGATTTTACTCGACACAGTCCAGTTGTCAGCATCCACAATCAAAAAGATGAAAAAGATCAATCTCTTTATAATGATGTAAAACATCATCCAACCATCGTGCCTGCCGTCATTAAACGTTTTGGCCAAGAAACCAGTCTCCATCACATAATTTATGGCCTTAATAGTGCAAAAGACTTTCTGTCAAGGATCCACAAACTAAAACAAGACGGCGTGGGAGGGAGGAGCTGGGGGAAGTTTTACTAAACAAATCTCTTCTCTGGATCACCGACTTTTTCTTTCTTTAATTAAAAAAAACCAACCCTCATTGCATCTCAATTCTCGTCTCCTTTATAAGTCACAGATAACCTTTAAGATGATGTTTGGTTATACTGACTCCCTCAAGCTGAGAGAACGTTACAGGTATAAAGACTGGTGCAAGACAACTGAAGAAAAGAGAGTTTACCAGGTGTGAAGAAATCAAATTGGGCATATAGTTTGCATCAGAGGTTTCTTTGGTATCTGAGGCAGGTGGTTAGGATGCTAAGTGACATTTCTCAAAACCAGAATCATATCCTGCTTAGTAATTCTTTTGTTGTGGGCCTCCAAGCTAAACACATAAAAAAAAAAGAATGAAAGAAAGAAAAACAGACTTGTCAGGTTATGTACATGGCTATATGCTAGCGCTGCTGGAAGCGGAGCTGAGTCAGTCGCTTTGAGAGTGAGCGTTTTGGAAGGAGAGCGGGATGCACAGCTGGACCTCCGTTTCAGGAAACTAAGGATGGCGAGTGATTGATGTTGACCATGTGAGTGTTAGGTGAGGAGTCGGGGCTTCCAGTGGAGCCTCCCTTAGCTTTGATTTGAAGCCAGGTCTCTCCCAGAGCCTTGGTGAAGTGATCATCCACCGATCCGGTGATAGACACAGAGTTGGTGACCGGCTCCGGCTCTCTGTAGTTTTTCCCCAGACTGCGGCGGAAATGCTCCTCGATCACAGGGTCGCATGCTGCGTTTGCTGAAACAGGTAAAACAACAGACATTTACTTCACTGATGTGGAACAGAGTCAGTTAATTAACTATAATTGGACTATGTGAGTGCCTCTGTTTCATCGTACTTAAAATTAGTCACTCATATGCCAATATATATATATATATGGTTATATTGTATAAACTGTTAAAATGTAGACATTATGGCTTCTTCATTTCTTGAAGTACTAAAACATTAATGGACCAATGATGTGTACCCAATTTCCAAATCCAATTACATTCTCTCTAGTATGTTCCTCTCCTTGTACACATCAATTCTGCTGGTTATCAATTATTTATACCTCACGCTAAACTGCTGCCAGCATAAAAATACAGAAAATTACAGATAACAAAGGTGTATAGGTGTTTAACTCCTGGTGTTTTGTTAATAGAATTAGATAAAAAAAAAGCTCTGTTCAGCTGCTTTTCTGTTGTATAGTCTAATGGTGATGTCAATGTCACAGTCATAGGCTAAGTTTCAAACCCAAAAATACATACTACTTCACTAAATA
Source organism: Leptodoras praelongus (assembly GCA_028564905.1). Classification (NCBI taxonomy): domain Eukaryota; kingdom Metazoa; phylum Chordata; class Actinopteri; order Siluriformes; family Doradidae; genus Leptodoras; species Leptodoras praelongus. The sequence continues at coordinate 18,336,073 of JAOTRJ010000001.1, read as the reverse complement.
GTTCCTCAAAACATTACCGCCTGCCACAGTGGTATACTATTTTACATGCTGTGGAGTTGATCATCCACCAACTCCTTGGTCTTGGCCTCAAGATGACTAGAACAATCTCTGTATTGTTTATTATGGGGAAAAATACTCGTCTTGGCAGGTGTGTTAAACAATTTTGTGATAATTTCTGACTTTCTGGCATTTCCAACCAAGTAGATGCTATACATAAATTCAACGTCCTGAGAGATAAATAGAAACATGATTTAAAAATCCCTGTTGAAATAAGAGCACACATGACGGATAGCCAAGTTTTGTCATAAAATGACAAAAAAAAGAGGACAGAAAAGCTTTGTGGTTACATAAGCCCTTCTGGAGTAAATTACACTGTGCTCAGAGAAGAACTTTAAGCTCCCAATAGAGAAATGAAACCTTATTTCCCATGACCCCACGCTCAGATTCTCCCAGTCTTCTGGAATCTAGATATCCGTTGTAAAGACGGTACCAAGCCCAATCTTTTCTTGAGCAGTTTTTTAATAAGCTTTGATCCACTTAGAGTTGTGATGCACTAATTTTATTAGCATTACAGGTCTCATAAGTGCACTCCTGCAACGTCTAAAATGGAGGATGGAAACAGCGTTCCATACATTTTCAAAATGCAGACTGCAACACCTAAATGTCTATACAATTTGCCATCAGGTTAAGGATTTATTGCACTCACAGTTAGAAGGTCTCCTGTAGTTTGAAGGCAAGCAGCCGTTGTGAGAGACAGTGCAGTGAGAGAGGTTACAGTTTCGGTTGTTCGCAGGGGCACACGTGATCACCGAGGGCCGATTCTGCATACACAATACATCGATTAAAAAAGTCAGGTCATAACAGATGTCAGCACAAGAGCGCTGTTATGTGTCGTACCTAAAGCAGAACCCTTTCCATTTCACTCCACTGTATGCAGTCAGGTAGCCAATGGCATTTGCCAATATTAGAGAAGTTAACCATGATTTTATATTGGTAATGCGGTGATGTCATGATTATTGGCCATTATCATACACATATTTCCCTATATTTCTTCAGCTACAAAGTAGAGATATAATAAAATACAAATAACAAATCATTTAACAAAATGTGTTCACTGTGTGATTTACCTGCTGGCGTTCAATGGGACTGGTGCTCGGCGAGATGGGGATCTTGGCGCTGTTTTTGGTTAGTGCGAGCGGCTGCTCCATGGCCAGGTTCGGCATGTGTGTGTAAAGGTGGGCAGCGTGCAGGCGCTCGATGGGGCTGCGGCTCCGTTCACGAGGCTCCCTGCGGTAATCGCCATTTGTGGGCTTTCCTCTGAAATGAGAAATAAGTGAGCACTGCTATTAATACTGCCACTTCAGCACCGGTGCATTAGTACTGGAAATAGTGCTTTCGTTGGGAGCTGGCAGGCTGTGTGGGTTCACGCTAAGTTTGTATGCGACCTACTGAAATATCTCGCATACATTCACCTAAATATAACTACCTTTCCATGACTACCCAAGCTCATTTCAGTTCTCTTACGGATTTAAAAACCTGCCCTTATCAGCTCTGGCTAAAGGGCCAACTTTGTGCATCTAGTCCCTTTTTTTGTTTAAACAAAGCTGCTTCTATATTCAGATATTTCACTCATTTCTGACCAGAATGGCGTGTTCCCAAAACAAACTCCCTGTCCAGTCCTGTTCTTGTCTTCTTTTCCTGAAAGAACTGACACGTGTGGCGTTTTGGGTTTCGGTCCTTCCAGAAGGGATCATTTCAAGCTGCCAACCAAGCTGAGGCCCAGAGAAGGGATGAAGTGACTTGTGTAACCTTCACAGGAAAGAACTTTATACCCTTCAGTGAACACAGAACAGGCCTAGACAACGGGACGGAAACAGGGGGAGGATGCTTTGTCTTTAATTAGGTGCCGTGGATTCAGGGAATGCTGCTTTCATCAAACATGATCAACCTTTGAGACAGGATTCGTATAAAATATAAATGCATATCAACAAATATGTGCCCACATATGTCATACTGTAGACTGCTTAATTTTAATATTTATATTATGCTGCAGTAACTCCCTGGATATCTACACTTTACAGTGTAAAGAAAGATACAGCACTTATTGGTCCATTCACATGCAAGGACTTCTTTAGGGGGCTTAGGCTCAGAGCATATTTTCTTTTTAACTATGTGGACTGTGATCCTTGAAATAGTCTGTTCCTTGGCAACTAAACTGGCAAGGAAAGCACCTGTGAGTCCACTGTTGTGTTGGCCGGAAACGTCTTTCCCCCACAACGAAAGAAAGAGAGGTGCTTTTAGTTCATGAATTAAACCTGCTTGTAAGAAACACATTCTCCCTGTCTCTATTTCACTTCAGCTATTGTGAATGTTCTTCTAAGCAGAGGTGACTATTTTTCTAAACAGGGTTCCAAAAACTAATTATACAGGTCAAGACAGTTCAGAGTGTCCCGAGTTGCCAGAGAAAACCAGGCTTGGGCTCACAATACAACAATAGAGTATGATATACATGCTGGGCTTCTATATATGGCCCTTACTCCTAAGTAAATAAATATATTAGAAAAATGTTTGTCCAGAATATAGTATGCAGGTCTATAGATACTGAAGGGAACATCTTGCATTTGTTTTTAACAATGATTCACGCCATTGATAATAAGATCAACAGAAAATGTAATTACTGCTCAAATATAAAGCAGAAAAGCTTTGAGAGACTCCAAAAACAGTTTCATGACCCTCTAAAAGCGTAAACACACAAGGACTTTCCAACTCACTGTGATGTTCCTTTCATGAGAATCTCCAGGGAGCAGACTGCCCACAAAAGAACATACAGTTGTCTTTCTTTCTGAGACTGAACTGTGTTCACAGTCAGAGAATAATACAGTGTGGAGATTAGAAATGTTTTTTTTGTTGTTGTTTTTTACAAACCAAAGCTAAAGCACACTGCTTTAATGTCCTCGCCCTTCAGCAACAAAACAGGATTGAATTGGAGCAAGGTCTGAATTGATTATAGCTAAAATCCTCAGGATAACATTTTCGTATCACTACCATACTTGTAAATAATAGGTACAATTCATAGGAGTGGTCTGATCAAAATTATTTTCAGCTATGATGAATCCCTTCTGCCTTCTACTGTTTGCATGGTTTTGTAAAGTGTTCTAGATATAAACATCTGCCAAATGACTGAAAATAAGTATAGTGCTATTACACACAAAGGAAAAAGAACAGAGTCATATTTACTTCACATGACCCTTTCATCTGTTTTGATTAAGTAAGGCAAAGAAAAGAGGTGATGCTTGCCCAACTTTAATCTCTGCCAAAAAGCATGAACACAACCCAGTGTCCTCCCACAAGAACGCCTTGGGGCCCTGGAACTTGGCAAGCAATCAAGTCCAAAAAAGAAATAAATAACCAAGGCATGGGGCATCATGAGAAATGTTTAGAGACTGTACCAACTATATAATTAATTAGTCATTAGGTAATTGCACCGAGTGACAAAAAGGTTCTAACTTGGAGACTATAAGAATGAGGTTCTATCTTAAAAGTTGAAAGAAGACAAACGCATCAAGAGCTCTGGTGGAAACGTAAGCACAGAATGGCACAGATCCATTTCTTTCTTCTTTTCAGTCTTTACAAGCTCTTGGGTTATATGCAGTGTACAATTAGTGGGAATAAGCTGCGGTGTCTTAAACTGGTTATTCAAAGGCAGCCATTAATTTTAGAATCGGTGCAAACCACACTGCATAAAATGATCAAGTAATATCTCAGCTCCACTACTTAAACTCTTCAATCTTCCATTTAACGCTTGCTTTATTGTCACTTTAAAAGTCAGCCCTTGAGCGGTCAATCAGCCCTGAGAGACCTGGTGATCATGCGTAAACTCCTATGAATTCAGATGTTTTTATGATTCGGGTGACTGTTGATCTGAGAAGATCTATGAGCTCAGCAAGGTAGGAGGCCTACTTTAGGTTTAGGAGACTCCAAAGAAAAAAAAAATGTGGCAATAAAACCGGGGATATATTCGTACAATAGTATTTGAGTAGTGCAGTATAAAAACCTTCCCTACAATCCTGGGAGTGCTGTATCTTTCTTTCTTCTTTATGTCAGTAGAATCTCAACCCTAGAGATACAGGAAACATCTGGGACAAATCAAGGGGAGGAAGGCAGAACCACAGGATACAAACACAGCCTTGTACAAAGCAGAGTTCTGGAAACCAGTCTTCAACTGATGTAGGCATCACGTGCACTGTTTCCCATCAGCCATTCTGCAGTCAATCTGACGACCTTGAATGCTATAGGGTATAGTAGCAGGGGCTTATAAAACGCTATAGGAGACAAAACACTGAAGCTTTAGTAGCGTGTGTAGCATAATGTTAACTGGGTTTATTACTGATTTAAATTATGTGCCAAAAATGCTAATATAAAATTGAAAATATATACACACTGAACCCTAAAGCCAATAACCAACACTAACAGTACTTGCTGTTTTTCCCCCAAATTGTGAGTTGAGAATTTTCTTTACCTATGCAGATTACATGCTACACTGTTTTTTTTTCTTTCTTTATACAATGTCAGATCGGATCAACTGCTTGCCTAAGCCACTACAGTTTTCTGCTGTATAATAAGTTCCTTTACCTTTACAGTTAAAACTGATTTATGTAGTCACTCCCTCAGTGCGCATACGCCATGCTGAAATCGGCAGCTAACAATGATTTCATCAACCCAAACCACTATGGCGCTGGCTCTTCTCCATTCCCCATTTGGCTGGCTCCAGAGCCATGAGAAATACTCGCTCTGAAATTTCCCAGCAGGCAGCTGAGGGCTTCCACGGCTCAGCCCTGGCTCGGAGTAAAAACCTTTACGACAGCACGCTTCACTGCTACACAGAACTTTTAATAATAAGACTTCAGGGCAAACCTCATTTTCATCCCTTCTTTAATTTCTCTTCTGCTAAAAAAAAAACATCCAAAACATTAGCTCAAGATCATATTTGAATTCTACATTTCAGGTTCAGTGGACTTAATTCCATTAAAGGCCCTTTATAAAGGCGCTTGTTATGAAACTAATCCTAAAGCATATGCAACACACACACACACACACACACAGTTTGTGGGCTGGAGGCTGTGTTTTAAGTGGACTGAGCTTTGATTGAGGGACTTTTCCCTGCAGCAGAGGGACAGGCCAGAGCAAGCTTCCAGTACACAGTGGGCCCACAGGATAAGGGCGCCTTTGTTTTCAGCTCAGCAGTGAAAATGAGAAAATGGCCCCCGCCTGATTTTATTTCAGTAATTCAGCAAAGGGATCTACTGCGTGTATCCCTCTAACTTTTGAATTCTCAAAGACAATTAATAGAGACTTCTCTCCTGAAACATGGCTTATCACTGAATTAAAATAAAAATTAAGAGCAATTAAATATCAGCCTAATAAGTTTGGTTTTATAATTTCATGAAATTGAACGCTGCCAGATTCTAGGGTGTATCCTGTGAACAAAAGAAGGTAGTGAGGAAAAGAGAGTTGTTTTCCCCAACCCCCACATCTATAACTCTGCTGTGCTGCAGGGTTTGCCCTTCCTCCTAGCACACAATAACAGAAAGCCGAGCTGCCTTCCTTGTTGCCTCAAGCCCACGGTATCAGGTGTCAGAGGCATAGTACTCATAAATAAGGAGACTGTGAAAGAATATGGGCTGGAGAGAACGCTTCAGAACTTCACAAACTTCTAACACACAGAAATGAACTTGTGTCGCTTGTGTTACGACCGTACTGTGTGTGCTATGAGATAATATAAACTTAATCAGCAATGAACATTTCTAAATAATGCTGAAACATGTTTGAGAATCCTACTTCTTTTTTAACTTGCTGACCAAAAGAGCCCACAAGAAACAGAAGTAGACTTCTGAGCATACAACAATGCGCCTTTGAAAACTTTTGCAACTGCAACAAATCATATTTATTCATAAGCCGCCGTGGTTTTGCTGAGATTTGCAGATTTGTACACATGCTACAAGCTAGGGCTTTAAAAAAATACCCTGCTGTATTTCAACTCCACGTAAGGTGCACGTCAACACAGACCATTTCATGCTTGGTATAAATACTTTTTTTTGAGCCTGGGTATTGTTTTAACATGCTTGGATGTTATTATGTAGGCAAATAAGAAGGGAAACCACAGGTAACTATACACTTGAGTATAATGGCAAGAAGCCTTGCATGTCTGAAACCTAGTATTCTTTATTTTGGTTTAGGCAACCAGGAACTCATGAAGCATAAGGGTATTGTATGGGTTGGCAGCAGTGCATCAACAGCAGCAGCATACACAAACATACTATTCTATTATAAGTGATTCTTTTTTGTAAAAGTGGAGCAAGCCTGAGCAAGGTTCACTTGGAGTGCAAGTGTAGACAGTGTGGAACGTTACAGTACTTTGGCTAGCTGGAAATTAAAACTTTAATGCCCCCTATCGCTAAACCTCTCTTCATCCAGTCAGAATCTTATAATACTTGGGTCACCAAATGAATACGAGTAAATGTAAGTCAGGGCTTACTGATTTAAAAACACCTTATTTGGCAAGCACAGACAGAAATACTTTGCCATGCTGAGAATGCACCAACTGTGAGAGCCTTGAGGCTAAGTGCTTCCGTTGTTCTCTCTTTCTCACACTTGTGCCCTGATTTGTGGCAAACAGATCTGCCTTGCACCGCAGTGTGTTATTTGACACTAAACCGTCATGTCTTGTGTCTCATGACTGGATGTTGCCGAGCAGAAATGTGAGGAATGCATGTGTGCTTCACCACAACAGAATGGAGACACGCCACAAATGGGCCACGTGTTCCATTTGCTCGCCTGGAATGGGAGGAATTAAATGCATCAGCAATGATGACATCCTTCAGTCCTGTCTCTAGCTTCTTTCCCCTTGCAATTTTTGGGCGAGGAAGTTACCGGCAAGGCTCTAGTTGAATTTTTACTAGAATTCTTCACTGCTCCCAATATGAAGCTGTCTTCTACAGGAGCAAACACACTTCATTTTTCACTATGTATACCTTTTGCGCATGCAGCAGCATTGTTCACATACTTGTGCTAACATTTTTACATCTGGAGGATTAAAAGCCACATCTACTCGATGGCACACCTAACATCCCTGTCCATCTGGTTTTCAAGTCGAATTTTTGTTTTATCGAGTTCATGCTCAGCAGTGTAGTAAAGTTTATATAGAGTGTGTACTACAGATTCCAAAATTGAGAATACATTGTGTGAATGGAAGCAAGTGTATTAAAGCACTGGGAAACTCAGCAGATAATATAAACAGGTTGCTACTCACAGGTGTGTAACGAGCAGGCGACTCATCTTGGCCACATGCTCGCTGCTGGGGTCCATGCTGTCGTCATTCAGTTCAATGCTGTGTTTCCTCTTGCTGGGGCTGATGGGAGGAGGAGCTGTCCTGTTGTTATTGATAGTAGAAGACATGGGCTGCATTCTGGACTCGCCTCGCAGCGCTGCCTCACCTGTGCAAACACACAACACACATGCTATTAAAACCACACACTCGGGGGCATTGGCTAAATGCTCAGGAACATCAAGCTTTAAAATATTCCAGCGGACACTCGTGCTCCATCATTGTAGACGGTCTTGTTGTTTAGGAAGGTTAATATAGTATGTAGTAGTATGTGGGTTGGATTTTCTAGCAGGTGCTGTGAATTGTACAAATGGTTCGAATTTTTGTATTAGATTTTAGAATTACAACATTTTATATGAGGTATATGGCAATAACCTTTAGCAGCATCAAAACGAGGCCTCTCAGAATGCAGTATCTATATGTATGTGCCAATTCTGTGTACGTTTCCATTACAATGAAGCAAGGTACCTTTTTCTCAAAGTATACAGATTTTATGGGGCGGAAACAAATGTTATACCCGGGGAAGTCTCATTGCCCAATACAAGACCAATGTTGGCCTAGAATATTTGAACCAGGGAAAAAAAAAACCTCCCAGAGAAGCACATCAAAGTCCGGCTTTGTTCTTTTGATCTGAACTGGACCACCAGGGTGAAGACTAGCATAACATTACGCTTGTTGAAAATTACTTTTAAAACATCTGCAAATTCAGATCCGAACAGCAACAGATCTGCATAAATGGTATTTCATAGACATTTCAGTGCAGAGCTGCTGAGAACCAGTCCTGCATATTTACAGCACAGTGTGTGGGAGGAGAGCAGGAAAATTACAACTGGCAGTGTGGAGCAACTGGGACTTTCCACTTGGGATGAGGTTAGCTCGACTCAGAAACAACTTTTTATGAGATTTACTGAGCAACATCCAAGTTCAACAGGCCTATTCTGAGAAACCCTTGGTCTTAGATAGCAGGCTGCTTTTTCTTCTCATTTTTCTCCTTTTTGCTGAGCTCTGATAAATATATCATTCAAATGATGCATAATCACAATACGTTCTCAGACTTTTCTACCATAAATCGCTTGTTGCAAGAAATGAGTAAATCTGCATCACATGGAAGCACACTACAAGGCCTCTCCCACAACAAGTGCCCTATTTTCCTGACTGGCATGTTTCGGCTCGTCTGTCGCTGCGCCATGGCAACGGGAATGACATCATTGTTTTTTGGCAGAAGTCGGGAGTGGGTAATAGAGAAAAGATAGCAAGCTCATATGAGGCTTAGAGGGACCCTTGACACACGATAGCTTATTTGCATTCGCCTCCAGAGAGGGTTTTCAATAGGAGGTGGGGAGCAGGGCGGTGTCACGGGCTATTGTGATATTGGAGAGCGATCCATTAAGACCAAATTACAGTTTACAATTTGACTCATGGGTGACGGAACAGTACGGCGGACATTTCACCCGTTTTCAAGCACCTGCCTTTGAAAAAGACAGGTTAAGATGGTAGATTAGCTTGAATATATTCTAAAAAAAAGAACCGTCATGATGGGTTCTCCCATTTGGAAAATCAAGGCACAGATCAAGAAGATCAGATCACTTCCGCTCTTTATAGCATTTATCTTTACCATATTTAATGAGTTATAGACGTATGTTGCGTTTTGTGAATAAACTGGGCTTTATAGTGCTTTAACCATCTCGGCCAAGCATTATACAGTAACCTACACTGGGAGTCATAAAAGATCCCTATCAGTGTCAGAGGAGATGCGTTCAACCTCTGATCTGCTGAAAGGCGCTCATTAGGAGCACAAATGATCAAAGGCGAGCGCTTCTAAGGACTTCAAACGTCAGGCCAGGATGGGATTTTGTTACACAAGTGAGCCAACTAACCCCCACCATCACAGTTACCACACACCTACACACGGCTTTAGAAATTAGAAAATACGTTAAGCCTTTTCTTGGCATTTACACTGAGAGAGAGCAGAGACACCTTGGGCTTTAAAACATAAATGGGTGGGTTTGAAGTGGGGGTGGATGCTAGTGCTTCTAACTCCTTGATCATAGTATAAATGTTTGTAGATAATGATATTTCCCCTTTGCCTGAAATCGGATCTGCCCCCACAGCCAGGCCACTGCTACCCATTCATAAGGCAGACAACAATCAAAGCTCTTTATGTCTGAGATGAATGGCTGGAGTGAGCAGAAAAATAGGAGTCCTGGCAGGGGTGGGTCGTGTGGTTCACCTGTTAGCTTTATCGCCTTTGTTCAGCAGAAAAAGTGACAGTCAGCATTTCAGTCTGAGCCAAGGGGCTTTAGTGAACTTAAGCTCTGCTCGCTGGCAAACAACCCTCAAATTCTTATGAATACATATGAATGACCCGATAGCCTTCACAGGCTTGCAGCTATTAAATCAGAAAACCAAAAGGAACCACGTGTGCACCTGAGACATTGAACTTTAATTATGGTCTGTATTTTTTATAGTGCATTTTGTACTTTTATCTTCCCTACACTTCGTCATTAATACACTACAAGTTACATTAACAACATACCTAATACTTTTTAAATAACAAACCAAATAAGCCAAATGAACAATACCAGCATAAACCAATGTTTAACCCATTCATAAGTGAAATTAAATCCACAATCACCAGTATGAACCAGGTACTACTGCAACAAACGAAACCAACAAAATTCAACAATGAAAAATAGTTGGTAATGAATTCCAAATGTCATGCTGTGCCGTGTGATGGAAATGTGTGGAAGTGACTGGAAACGACAGGATGTTTCAAAATAGTATGACCTCCAAACTACAGGAACTTATTGTACTGTAACACTGTTGTCCTCATGACCCAACTTGTGTTTCCATTTGAAAAATATTTTGATTTGTAATGTATTTGTGGGAATGTCAGAAACACTGGAAGGGCAGTACACCTGCTTGAACCAAGCTTATGTATTCATCTTTCCCATCAGAAAACACTATCTCATGCTAAAAGTCGTCTCAGTGGGTTTAAAATTAACATTAGGCCATGGGATGAACATTTTCTCATTCTCTTCATCAGAATGAATTATTCTGCAAGTATTTTTTTGACCTCAGCAGTATTACTGAACACCACATTATTTCTTTTCCATAGTTTTTGTTATGACAGGTGGAAATTTTCCTCCTCAAAACAGCAAACTGTATAGTCAGCATTGTATATGTATATACAAGTCAATAAGTCTTTGTTGATTAATCTAAAGCAAATACATGCATACACAGTCCAAGTCATTTTAAGGCTAAAAGTGTGACTTGGATTAATTCTGTTGCTGTGAGAAATCATGGTGATTTGGCATCACTCTCTGAACTTGTAGGTGAGAAGTTCACGAGTAGGAATTACAACTTGAGGGGTGTTTTCAACCTCTAGTCAAATGCAGTAACAGTATCTGAATGTTTGTGTGTCATGTTATCTCATCTCCACCCTGCTTTCGGTTTACATAAAAGTTTAACCCCAAAAAGAGAAAGAGAGATTCACTGAAAACTAAAAGGCAGCGCAAACAGGTGCAAGAAACTGTGTGGAACCAGAACACCTGTACAGAATGCTGGGTGCCTCGTTTGTTGGTAGTACTCTCACAGTGTGACAGATTATCACTGCAGATTATCACTGCATTTCATTATTAGTTTAGAGAACCGTTTTATTTTAACAATGTGATTCAGAGTTTGTCCTGTTTACTAGAGTTTAAGAATATATTTTGAGAACTTACTCAAAATATATTCTTAAACCAGGGCAAGGGCGGCTCATTGGTTAAGGTGTTGGGTTACTGACTAGAAGGTTGGGGGTTCAAGCCCCAGCACCATCAAGCTGCCACTGTTGGGCCCCTGAGCAAGGCCCTTAACCCTCAACTGCTCAGGTGTATAAATGAGATAAATGTAAGTCACTCTGGATAAGGGTGTCTGCCAAATGCCATAAATGCAAATTGTAAATGTGCTACACACAGACACACCATCTGCTATAAACATTAAGTAATCTAACCTTATATAAACAATCATTTGAGTTATTTTAGTTCTGCTTGTTTGTGACGGTCGTTTGAGAAGATTAGCCTGTAACTAATAACACCTTTTAACAAGTTAATTACAAGAACTCACTGTGCTGAACTCTCAAATTAAACAGGCTTTAAGTTCAAATCCCAGTAAGGCACATCATGGACGTATAAACATGCAATCCGTCCATATTGATGAGACCTATTTTACTCATCACAGACAAATCTGTGTGTATTATCGCTGCATACGTGCCAACGTCCTTGTCATCGTGCTTTATACAGGCACAGTGAGCGCAAGCGTTCCTTGCATTTTATAGATCTTGTTAGCTGTTGTAGTGTAGATGACAATTACTGTTAGCAAGCTTAGAGAAAGATAAGAACAATCCAAGGCACAAAAAAAGACTGGCTGGTCCAAATAATATAGATATTATTAAATGTCTCCTCACTACTAAAGGCTTGCACAACTGCCATTTTATCTGTATCACTAAATTTGCTTTATAGTCAACTCATCTTATCATTAACTAATGAAAGTAGATACTACGCACTGTTTATAAAATATTCCTGGCATATATATAATACTGGCAGATCGCCAGTGCTGATTCAGCCATTTCACATGCCACATTGAAATAAAAATATACAATAACAAGAACAATGCAAGCAATCTAGTCTTCTTTTTGACTGGCTAAGATTACTGCACATCAGGGGCAGCACATCTAAAATGCTACTGGTGAGAAAAGGATTAAGCCGTGCTAGCTCATGGGATGAACCCGACATATCGGCATGCACTTCCAGTTCTCAGTTCAGAAATACCCAGCATGCATACGGGCCTATTTTAAGGGATGATGCAGTGCTCTGGGTGCACTGGAAGCTCCGGTATGTATAGCCATGTGCTCTGGTGATTCTTTGGAGCACAGCAAAAATAGATGGAAAGTCTGTCGTGCTGCAGCAAGTGAAAAGGGCCATGACTGTGTATTTACATCCCTTGTCACTGGGTCACGTGAGGCACCAACTTAACAGAACGTGCAAAGCTGAACACTCAGGCAGGCAATAATAGAGCTGGGCCCACAGCACGCCATCTCAGCCATATCAGTGATCAGGCTTCAGCTAGAGGCTTTCCATCAACAAACCAATTTTCTTTGGACACATATCCAAAGCAAGGAAGACTCATCGGCCAAGCAAGAGGAAGAAGCGGATTTCTTAATCATTACTACAACACGCATTTACCCAGTGTGTAGAAAAGATGAAGATCATTATGCCACCATATTTGGAGATACAATCACGATTATATGATATTTTTTAACTTTGAGATTTCGCTAAGAAAGCACCAAGACTGGCTACAATCAGTTTCCGAGATCTTGCTGAGGTTATATCACAGGAACAATATCATATGGTCATACGGTATGTCTGTTTGCTACTGCTTAATAAGGATGGGAACAATTTCTGGTGATATGGTAAAACCTGTGACCTACAACTATTTAAAACCATCCACCTACCCTGCTACCACCTATCTAGCAGACACACTTATACAAAGTGATTTACACGTGAGAGCTGAAGATGAAGGTTAAGCTTTTACAAGGGACCTGAAGTTGCTGTCTGGCAGTCCTGGGATTTGAACTTGCAACCTTCTGGTCACTAGAGCTGCAGTGCCTCTTCTCTTCAGCACTTACTTAAAAGTGAAAAGGTCACAGAGTAATTTGTCTCTGGGGTTAGGCAATATAATGATATATAATTAATCTTGACATGACATCACAACACCCTTTTCTGGGATTACTGCAAGTATAACAGAGCATCACTAACATTATATGACTCGACTGTTGCTCACATGTACATTAATTAAATATTACTTGTGTATGTATGTACTTTGTTGAAAATCTACATAAAGTCAGTTCCTAGTACCTAGACCTAGGTTTTGAGACCATATCTGAAATATAATAACTTTTACACAGTATTATAATATTAGAATGTTAGATCCTTGTACTATTTGCAAAATTCAGCATCAGCGTGTGTCTATGCCAAAAAATATTCAACTATAAACTTCTAATGAATCACCAGGAGTGTGCTGATCTTTGTGAACTGCCTGACCAGTTCCCTTGAATGGCTCTGTTCAATCTGACAATTTCAGTCTACAGTACGGAGAGCTGCAGAAGTTTGGGTCATGTTTCTGTTCTTGCCATGTGACGGCTGACTACAGGAGCCTGGTACTGCACGGTACGAACCGTGGGGGGGTGGGCTTACACCTTCTCCTCCACACAGACACATTCTGATATAACACACTTTACATGTGACCTCAACAGTTACACACCATTGAGTTTGGGAATTCATAATGAAAACTCAAGTGCGATTAATCAAACAACAAACAACTCGACTATCATAACACTGTTTCATGCCCACTCTGTTTTCTCACTAAACATCTTTAAAACCATGATACTGAAATATCCCTATACTGAATTCTCCACACGGCTATCCTCATGCTGCTTTACAAAAGATCGCCAGCCTTACCGTTGGCAGCTTCCTCCAGGGTGGACCACAAGAACATCGACAATGTTTCCAAGTCCCCACAATGACAGTTTTTGCCTCCTGCATATCACAATAACGTTTACGCCGAGTCCAGCTACGAAGATCTCTAAATAAAACAGGTGTCTCTAAATAAAAACATTGGCGTGACTGCTTTGGAGAAAATTTCAACACAGTAAAGATAGCTCACTTTAGCTCAAGAGAAAAAAATCTATGAGATAAGCAAACAAACACAAGTGCTGTTAAAAAGCAGCGTGTAGTGTGGGTTTTAAAGACATCTGTTATTGTTGCTGGTTCAAAACAGGAAGGATGTGGCAAGAAAATTGATCAACTTCTGCCCCATCAGACAGGGAACGCTGCAGTCTGGGAGCTGATCACTCTGTGTGGGACGGTCTTACTTTCTGTCTGACTGCGATACTGGAACTCATACAGACCTGTTACAGTAACAGTCGTCGAAGATGTAAAAGGCATATAAAGCAATACACGGTTTTATGATCCTGATAGTCTGTCTTCGCTATAGAAGTCAAATTAAAACCTATATGTAAGAAAAAAAAGTGTTTCACTGATGCATTGCCACATGCTGCACTCATTACTCATTACACGTTTTTGGTTTAAGACGTGGAAATCATAACTCACCGACTGAATGTTTATTATCATGTTCTTAGTTAGATGTTATTCCTTTTGACTGGGTTTAATCCAATCTGCAATCATTCAAAACATATCACTGTGCTCCCATCAATACAAACGTGCAACATTATATACAAATAAAAGGTACATACAATGTATTTATTATAATAAAGGAGGATGTTTTACAGTATCAGACACCTCCAGAAAACTCATCAAGAACTAACAAGAGTAAAATGGATCACATGGAGGACTGAAACGGTTAAAAACCCATGTTCATATGTTAAATATATGATAAATATGATCAAGATAAAGGATTTCCAGCAGTGCACAGTGTGATGTACTGATCCAGAGACATGGAAAAGTCCATAAAGATGAGCATTACTGACTCTCACTCACTATGACTATGATTGTCTAGTATCTGTACTACTATTATCTGTATTACTGAGGATTAACATCAGTCTGGATGAGTTCAGGCTCTTATTTCCTCTGACTCTCCATCACTACTGTACTTACACCACGTTCAGTCAGGGACATTAGCACTTTGTATCCTTTGCTGAACCATGTGTGACTTCTAAAAGAGCAAGAAAACCATGCTTTTATAGAGTTTAATGGTTATAAAGCCCTGTTTGTCTGTTACTAGTTGTAGTCAGGGATAAAAGTGGAAACACAAAACAGACTAATTCAGTAGATAAAACAAGCAAAAGAATTTTACCGTCGTAGCATAAAATGCCAATGTTGTTGTTCATTTTGTCCAAGTACTGGAAGTTCAACAGGTCCATCTTGGTAAAGAGCATTTATCAAACCAACTGGGGGGGAAAAACGCCAAAGTCGTTCTCCAACCGAGCTTCAGAAAAAGGCCCAGCCTTTAAAAAAACTCTCTTAAATGTAAAGTTCAACCCGTCTAGGGACGAAAACTTGAACACGAAAACTAACTCGGACGCCTGTCGAGAGTGTAGAAAGGAAAGTTTAAAAGTTCAAAGCCTTTTAATGTGTATTGTTTAGGGACGAAAAAAAAAATAAAAAAAGAAGCGGATCGCGTCAGTTCTCCTCACAGCCCCGCTGTAAGTCAACTGCACTCACTGAGGCGGGCGCGCGCGCACGCACTGCTCTCAACCACCCGACTAGGACACTGCGCATGCGCGCTACATCACATCCCCTAAACGCCTCGGGTGGCACTGCGCATGCGCACTACATCCCTCCTTCCTCCACCCCCCCCTTTTTTTTTTGTCCTGAACGAAGGCTGAATCCCAAACAGTTCCCAAAGTCCCATAATAAGTGCACCCAGTGACACCGGATAAATAAAATAATGGCATACTAGATATGAAACATGACAAAGGAAATTAAAACAAGGACTACCTCTAAAAGTGTAAACCTCTTTAAATGTTTTTGTGGTGCATTTTAATACAAACTCAGCCATAATGTAGCCATTTAGTGCACATATCAGCCATTACTAACATTACCTAAATAAACTTTAAGTGTAGTAAAAAGAGAAGCCAGGCAGTGTGTGTGTGTGTGTGTGTGTGTGTGTGTGTGTGTGTGTGTGTGTGTATAAAACAACCAGGCTGTAGCACTACCAATACTCTTGTGCCCCCTTGTGGCAAACGCATTGTGTTGACTCAGGTTGATCAGAGCAGGATATTGAAATCCTTTTACAAATATTAATGTAATGCATACTCACATTTTTCACTCTCTACAAGCTTGAGGATGTCACTGTCCGCTTTTATTGCTCTATAAAGGGCAACCTCAACCTCATAACCTCATAGTAATGGTGCAATACAACCTGGGCAATAACGATTAGCACAATCCGAGACAGTCTTCCTTGTTATAAAACAACTTAAATACAACGGCATGAATTTATATGCATGACTAATAATCATACGAAAAGTTACTGGTATGATGGAATGACAAAAGACAATATGGAGGTAATACACAGACAATGCATTCAACAGTATTGTGTCAAGAATGAAACCGTAACAGATGCCACGAGAGCATAACAGCTACAAATCTGAAAACGGACAGTTGACAGTCGAACCAGCAAGACGACTACGTCTTATGTAAGTGTTGTACCTAGGGTGTGCCTGTGTACCGTGTTTTTCCAGCTGAACATAAACTGTAAGACTACGTGTATCTAATTGTGCTGGTTAGTCGTTATTAATGAGCACGCCTGACCGGTTAAGACACTAAAAAGTAAAAACATGGGTGTTGTACCATCATTAAGTTGCACGTGGGAATAGCAGACTTTTCAAACACCCTGCAAAACTACAGTGACAAATCATAAACACTACTTATAACGACACCTTATTAAATAACGAATAAAAAAATTATATTCATTCTATA
>JAOTRJ010000001.1:18227018-18238599 GCA_028564905.1 Leptodoras praelongus | reverse complement strand
TTATAATATGAATTATATTATGAATGAACTAGTTTTGATGCCTTCAGTGAGAATCTACAATGTAAATAGTCATGAAATAAATTGAATGAGAAGGTGTGTCCAAACTTTTGGCCTGTACTATATGAGTGTAGCTTAGTGTCTAACTCTGCCAGGTGTTGGTCTTGATCATCAACAAGCTGTCCCTGTGCATATATAACAGTTATCCAGTGAATTTTTTCTGCTGCATCCATAGTTGACAGGGTGATCTGTCATGTAATGAAGACTGAAGGGAATGCAAATGCAGTTCAAAGAGATTAATCACAAAACTAATCCAAACTAAACCAAATCGCAAGATGAAAGCAGAATAAAAAAAAAACAGGCAGAAAAATCAGTTAATCATCACACAACACTAAATGGGCAAATCCAAAAAAATCCCAAAAGAAGGGTCAAAATACCAAAGACAGATAAACATAATAATGGCGTGATAAGTGCAGTGATTGGCTTAGATAGCATCCAGATGTGCATGATCAGAATGCTGGTGAACTTAAAAGATGCTAGATAGATGAGATGGGTAATTCTCAGTGGCCATGTTTATTCTGGGAAGTTGAATTTCCCAGTGCATTGGAACAGAAGTGAAACCATCTCTAAACTCAAAATGTTCAACATGAACCTTTACCTGAAAGCAAATATTGACCCTTGTTTTTGGCATCCAGCCTAACACCACACAAAGAGTCGTGGATCGAGGTGTAGACGTACTGAATAGTATCAACTTTGTCAAAACCCTTGAACATCTGCAAAGCAAAAAAAAGTGGGGAAATGTCTTTTTATCAGCTTAATTGGACACATTACATTTCAAATTATCATTAGTCATAGGTCAGTGAAAAAGGCATACACTTTGTGACTGATAAGGAACCACTTCATCCAAAACATACAGTTTTCCTTACCCATGAATTCAGTAGGCCAAGGACAACTCACCTTGATCAATTTAATTTTGTACTCAATCATCTTTTCCCCATGTAAGCTGTGGCTTGGCGATATAATCTTCTCTCCAATTACCTTAGCACGGATCACTATAAAACAGGACATTTCACTGTAAGGACACAGTGTGAGTAGAAAATTTAAGAAGCTAGATTTGATATTAAAAAATTGCTGCAGAGTGAATTTACTTCTTTATTATAACACATCAAACTATGTAAAATTCTTCCATCATTTAAATAGGCTCTATAATACATTTTGTAGCATCCATGGATTAGACAGGGTTAGAAGAAGAAGAAGAAGAAGACAAAGATGAAGATGAAGAAAAAGAAGAAAATACTGGGGCTTTTGTAGGATCCAATGATGATTACCAGTGTCCCAATTCCAGTGATGTTTGAGAAGCAGGACCAAGCTTGGTGCTGAAAACTGTGATGAGACTGAGACATGCCATTGGAACCCACAGAACCCAAGACAGTACCCTTTAGATCTTTTGCATTATGGCTAACAGCATCAGTGGTCATCATTTACAATGGGTCCAGTATGTCATCTCCAGGTACTGAACATTTACCAGGTATATTGACGAGGGTCAAAAGTAGTATAGTGTTCAAAACAGATTGCACATTGGCATTTCACCATGCAGGCTCATCATTATCTCTGGCATTGAACCTGAAGCCACAGACTTAAAACTTTTACAAGTTCCATGTAGGTCAGTCAGCAGTTGGGGTCCAGGTGGAATCCATATGTACTGATTCAATGGAGCAAAGAATGTGGGCTATGTAATTTACTTGGCAGGAGGGTGGTAGTTCTCAGCCAGACCCTCTACCCAAGTTGATATTTCTGTGCTTCGTGTTGTCTTCTGATTATGTGCATGGCTGTGTTGCTGGTGATAAAACAATGAGTCCCAGGCTTCCTCAGAATGGCTAAACAACTCCTCAATTGAGGGGGCCTTCTGTTTACTGGGATACCAGCAGTTGGTAACTAAGCACACTGTGAAATGGAAGTTCAGTCCTCCAGTCATAGCCAATATACTTTTGACAATCCAAGATGAGGACCATGTAACAGAAGGGTGTTTCAGCAGTCTTAAACCAAAGAAAATTTTGCAATTATAGTATCTTTGGATGGCAAAGCAGGTAGGCAGGTGGTGTTGATGTTAAGGGGAGCTCTTTTGGATCCAGGGCAAGTCATCCATCTTGGTAGTCTTAGAGCGTAAATGATACCATATGAACAAGATGGTATACCAGGCTTACATCTGGGGCCTCAGATAACCCCTGATAATTAATTAAATCAAGGAATCACTGTGAAATCCTTACAATTTAGTTCTTGTCTCAATCTATCTATCACTGTATATACTTCCCCCTCCCATTTATAATTTATTCCCTGCTGGCTTACGGAGTTGCTCCTGTGATATTGAACAACTTGAACTGGTTTTCAGGCACACCATTATATCTATCAGCAGTTAGAAGTTAGCAAGACCACTGATGATGATAGCCCACAGGCTTGGTGGTCAGTTACGTAATGCTGGCTGCTGCAGCTGCACTTAACTTGAGCTAAATGAATAAATCTGGTGTATCCAATTTGGTTTTATGTTTGGTGCTGTATATGGTCCTGTTTATCTGTTCTTGCTGCTAGATTAGCTTCTAGCACTTCCTAGAAATTCATAGCATAGCTTTCTTGCAAGGAAAAGTCTTTTGTTGGTCTACAAACACACACACAAATAAATAAAATAGCATACAAAAACCGTGAGAACCATTTAAAAAGCTAGAACAAGGATACACACACTAGACAAATCCACAATAGCACAGAGACCACTCAAATGCAATTATAGTGAGATAAACAAAGATGGGAGGCTTGGAATGAAAGAAAAAAGAATAAAAGGTTTATTGGAAAGTTCCAGGCTATTCATAGGGTGCAATGATGAGTAACAGATGATCAGATTTCTGCCAAGGTTAAATTAGTGAAAACCGAGGTGTGTGTTACAGCCTCAGGGGATGTGATTGCTACTAGGATGTTTCTGCAGCTGCTGAACTGCTTTTTGTGATGGGTGTTTCTGTGTGAGGCACAGGCAAGGGTGAGAGTAAGAAGGACACAATAACAAGTGTGTGAAATATTTTCTCAGAACTGTGGGAACAGGGGTAGATAATGCAATAATCTCTAAAGGGAATTTGCATAAACTGTGCATTAGTCCTTTTTCAGATTCTAAGAGGAAGTTTCAGTTTAACTTTATCTGAATTAAGTAAAAGCTATTTTACAAGCTATTTCGAAATGCATTTTAGTGGACCAGTCTGTTTGTTGTTGACAAAATGTCAAAATATTGCACTTTCCTTAAATCATTAACAGTTTTAATTTGTGTGCAGATCAAGTATTTGCTACCAACATGCAGTATGTGCTGGCTAGTTTCTATAGGCACATGATGTATATGTAATCACTGACAGAAGTGTAACATATGTAAAAAGCCAGCCCTTACAAAACTGTAAAAAAAAAACAAAAAAACATCTAAAATAGTTACCACAAGTATATCTAAACTTAATATCTAAAATTAAATATGATTTATTTTTAAACAAACAAACAAAAAAGAAAACTTAAAAAGTAAAGTGAAACCATTGTAAGCAGTTGGAGGTCAGGTACTTCTTGTGTCATGCCATTCTTGGGGATCAAGCCCATAGTTTTGCATTAAACTGTCAGTAGTGTTGTGGAAAAACCCTTTTTTTTAAAAACACATGAATAAATTGTCAAAATAAAAACATTTTCTTTCTTTAAATGTAGGTTAACTGTACTCTTATATTGTGTACTTTTCTCAATAAAGAGTGCTGTGTATATACAGTTAGATTTGTTAAAAGTGTCATTAATAAACAGATATTTATTTCATTCATGCATTTTTTTTTGTTAAAGCACATGACACATTTTAATGAACAGTTTATTTACTGTCATTACTGTCATATGTGAGAATACTGAGAAATTATCACTATGAATGTGTGGAATGAAAACAGCATTTAAAGAAAGCCTCTTAAAAGGTTTCTTTCACATATATGCCTTTACAGAATAGATGAATACTGTATTTTGAACAGTTTTGGATGGAGTCTCAACCTTTGATGTGCATTTACACATGTATGTACAGAACCTTAACTTTTCCCAGCAGATTTATGAGATCCACACTCATGGCTACTAAGAATCATTATTATACTGTGTTACTGAATTCATTATTTATGCAAAATACTTGTGACATGCTCCATTAACTGCATACAGAATTGATCCAGTTCCTCATGTCATTCCTCTCATCACAGGTTTTATGTTAGGAACTAAATTTCTCCAGAATGACAGTGCTACATTTAATCAAAGAGTAACAGAGCCAGTGCTAGGGGGGAACACAATAAAAAATGCACAGTCAGGCAATAAACTACATTATAAACACTACATGACAAACAGTGTAGGGGGCAGGATTAGGATTATTAATAATATACACAGTGAAAATGTGTGAAAACTCCTTGCATATTTATTTGCTTTATTTTATTTTATTTTATTTTATTTTATTTGGAAGGAGAAAAATAATGTTTTGCTTGTTTTCTTTTGCTCCAAATCCTTCTCTTGGTATGTTATAGCCTAGAGTGACTTCTTATGTAAGTGAACACAAGCTAGACTGCTTGTCTTGGCATAATAAAAAGCAGAAAGAGGACTCTAGACTTCAAACAACAAAAGGTTATTTTTTAAACATGTCTCAACTTGTTCAAAAAAAGACAGCCTGAAGCTTTATTGGCACATTTTGGTATCAAAAAAGACCATATTTAAGTTATTCATGTCACAAAAACAGTATGCAAAGTTTTATGTTAAACAGATCATTGATTTGTGCTAGATTTAACATTCAGTTTGAAATTCTTTGCCGAAAAAAAGATCTCTCACTGGTTCTTTAGACAGATGATTGCTTGTTTTCAATATTTGCTAATGTACATAGAAGTGTACTTTTGAAGGACAAGGACAAGCCAAAGACCTTTTACTATGGCAGAGAGATAACAAGCTGGTGCCACTTAATCTTCAGGACAGCGTGTCTGTTAAATGTTGTTGCAAATTATAGGATGTTCTAATATATAGAAGTCATAGGTTATCTTAGGTTCTTTGCAAAGCACTAAGTGTGTCCTCACTTAGAAAAACACCATTGACACATATGAAATGGCAGAGAAATTACATTTCTGGGTTAATTAAATGAGATGCATAAGACTCAGGTCTGGTTTCAATTTGTGTCTGGAAAATCATTCCACTGGGGATTTCCTAAGAAAATTAGAAGAACGTTTTTTCAACGCAATGAAAGTATTTTGTTTCAAGATTGTAATATTCACATAAAACTTCACATATCAGACTCATCCAGACTCATCTAGACTTGGCTCTGTGTGTGTGTGTGTGTGTGTGTGTGTGTGGTACATACCTATTTCAGAATAGCAAAAATGATTTTGAAAATGAGTGTGTATACAGCTACATCCCTCAGCCGATGGGGCTGCAATGCCTAATGCCAGGACAATCAGCGAGAACAGCTGCGCTTTCACTTGGTCCATCCTTTCAGAGTTTGAAAGAAAGCTGAATGTATCCAAGAAAATAAATACACACTCTTCTATCCTTGACTGTGGCACTTTTATGTAACACTCTGCAGCTTCCTGTCCTGTCCTCTCTCTCTCTCTCTCTCTCTCTTATGTTGCACTTGTCTGTGCCCCTCCTACAGACTGCTCAATGGTTTGAGAAGTTTTCATGAATAAGAAAGATGAAAAGAGGCATAAAAACCCAGGGTACTGCAAATCAGTTCCATCAATTTTATTGTATTTTATTTCATTTCTTCCTTTGCTAGTCTTTTTTGATCCAGATTACCATATAAAAAAAAAAAGCGCTCCTGCTTTTGGAATGGCAGGATGTCGGCATGCTCATGTGGATGCTGTTGAAACTTTTGGGGTAGTATGCCTTTTTCTTAAGAGGCTTCTAATAATATTCAAACACACACAAAATTTGTTAAAATCTCCAAAGTGTGCAGCGTTCCCATTCCCATTTTACTTCGGAAAAATCATCAACACTATGGCACTCTAAGCCCTGCAGTCCTCCAGGTCTGCATTTAGGTGATGTCATTGCAGAGCTATGGTGTGGGAGTGATCGTGAGGTTGTAAATAGGCCTGTTGTGTAAAGTGTGGTGCTTTCATAATGGTTTGCTTTTTCAGCAATACCTGTCTAGAATTAAATTTCTATTTATTTTATACTTTCTTTTATATATGTCTGAATTTATACCTCAGTGTATTCTTTTTATTGATTTTTTTTTATTCATTTACTTGATTTCTTTTTTCATATTTATTTATTTATTTCTGTATTTTCTTGTACATATGTTAATACATGGCCAGGCTTTTTTTCTCACACTTAAGCACAGCAGTCAATCCCAGAGTGAAAGCCGAGGGGATTTGGGAGGCAGGACTGACATTAATAGTCTAGTTTTTTGGGTTTTTTTCTCCAGATCGTGATGCCTTAGTTCACCACTATACTGCTGAGCAGTGCTGGCAGTCATGTTTTGTTTTTAATTTTGTTCTTCTACTTTTTGTTCTTTTTTCTACACCAATTTCTGGTTGATAATTTCACATACTTAGACTTCATCAATTCACATGACACATGGTATGTCTGATACAGAATATAGGGTTTGTGTTCCTAGGTGTGTGTTGCCCTTGCACTCCCTTAGAGTGGGGTAAGCTCAAAGCACTTTTTGGACAATAGTTCAAAACCAGTTTACCTTAAATTCTTAATGTTTCATGGGAAGGTGGCCTCTAGTGAATATTCTAGTGAAAACTGTTCAAAGCAAAAGTTCATTTCACTAGCCAATATCTTGTGAAGAAAAGGCCATAGGGGGCTCTGATACATTTCTGTTTTGCAATTTGGTATGCTGGCGACACAGTGGCTCAGTGGGTAGCACTGTCGCCTCACATAGTGGTATAGTGGTATAGGTCCTGGGTTCGATCCCCGGGTGGGGTGGTCTGGGTCCTTTCTGTGTGGAGTCTACATGTCCTCCGCGTGGGTTTTCTCCGGGTACTCCGGTTTCCTCCCACAGTCCAAAGGCATGCACCTTAGGTCTAAAGTGGCCCTAGTGTGTGAGTGTGTGAGTATGTGTGCCCTACGATGGATTGGCGCCCTGTCTAGGGTTGTTCCTGCCTTGCGCCCTATGTGGCCGGCAAGGCACCGGCTCCCCTGTGACCCTGAAAAGGAATAAGCGGCCAAGAAGATGAATGAATGAATAAATGAATTTGGTATGCTTATTTCACTTAATTCTTGAGCTTTCTCTCAATTAATGCCATATTCCATTCTGTTATGTCTATACAAACTGGAAGCAAAGTCTTTCCGGTAGTTCCTAATAAAAATCAAACAGCATTCATAGCTATGTGCATTATATTTCATTACATAATTATCATTAGCCTATATTTGTAACAATTCCTAACAATTAAGACTGGATATCGCTAATGAACATTATTATTTTACACTATGATCACAAGAACATGCTGAAAGTTTTCATACTTAATATCTCCAATGAGGTTTTTATCTGAATGTAATGCCTTTACATTGGAAATACTCATTGAACGTGGGATATCATTGTATGTGGATTAATGATGTCTCTATAAATTCTGAAATTGATAACTCTATAATAACAATAAAACTGGAAGTTGCAATAGAAACCTGTAGAAAGGGAAGCTCATTCTTCACTTGTTCCTTCACTTATACCTGTGTTCCAGATCTCTATGCCAACATTCCCGGTGGTGGTGAAGATTGGACATGCCCACTCTGGCATGGGAAAGGTAGGACACCATTTTAAGTGGAAGCTTTTAAGCCCAATTCTGAAATGCACAGCCTATAATAGAGAGCTAGAGTGTTGTTAGCATGGTACAATTGGTTGGCCTCTGCGTTCACTGTGAAAGTGGAGATGAAGCTGTAACCCAGTATTGCATACTGACACTGTTACACTCTTAATCTTATGATCTTGTGATTATCTTTATAATAAAAAATGTGTTATTTTGAGGTAGAAATGTTAACATAATCTTTCTTTCTATGGTATTTTAAGTGAAAATATCAAAGCACTTTACATTTAAAAGATTAGACTCTCAAAACAAAGTATGTATGAAAGGGCACATAACAAATGTACAATCAATAATTAATTCATTATTAATATGAATCTATTGATATCGAACATATGAATCATATCTTATCATATGATTGAGCTAGCACATCAGAGCTAATAGCTTTAACTGTCATTAGCAGGACTTCATAATGCAAAACCTGGTAGACAAACAGTATATCTTAAAAGACTGGGATAATATGAAATAACACCTTTTTCCCAGTAAAACTAGCTGAATCCTGGTAGTCGCGATAGGTGGTCAAGTTAGTCAGGGCTGATTTTGTACTATGATGCTTCTGGAATCCAGGATGAAATATACTATATGTCCAAAGTATGTGGACACCTAAGTACTGAACATCCCAGTCCAAAACCATGGGCATTAATTACCAATTGAATTGGCTGCCAATGGAGCAACAGCCTCCATTCATGTGGATATTGTTCCACTTGATTTCATTCCATGGATCTGGGGATTTGAGCTCATTCATGCCAAAAGTGCAGGCAACTCGGATTCATCCACACTAGCCTTGGCCCAACCATACCTTCATGGACCTGGCTTTGTGCACAGGGGACACTGTCATGGGCAGTGGTAGCTCAGTGGTTAAGACATTGGACGCCTGATCAGAATGTTCTGAGTTCAAATCCCCAAATCGCTTAACCCTCAACTGCTCAGCTGTATAAATGAGAAAAGTAAGTCGCTCTGGATAAGGGTGTCTGCCAAATGCCATAAATGTAAATGTCATGCTGTTATATGCTACAGCATATAAAGATATTTTAGATGATTGTGGCAAGTTTGTGGAAGGCTTGCGTAATCATGTATCCATATACTTTTGGCAATATAGAGGACTCATCATAAACTTAAACTCAACTTAAAGAAAAAAGTTACTGGGCAACAACTTTATCTACAGTTTTAGGCATCCTTGAAATATGCTACAAGTTTGGCATTGTATGTAATTTTGCATGGCTTATATACCCACATAATTATTGCAATTGCTGTGAGACATGTATTGGGAATTGTGACAGGTTAAAGTTGACAATCACAGCGATTTCCAAGACATTGCCAGCGTGGTGGCCATCACTCAGACCTACACGACTACAGAACCTTTCATTGATGCCAAGTATGACATCAGGGTGCAGAAGATAGGCAATGACTACAAATCTTATATGTAAGTGTACACATTCACAGTCACTGGCATTATCCTGTAGGGTTTGTACAGCCACTGGTTATGTGTGTGCAAGCTTGTGTGTGTGCATTTGCCCAAGTGTATATTAAACCCATAAAGCTAGTTGAGAGTCAATAATTACTACTTTTGTAGATGATCTCATCTAATATTTCCCTGAACTGTACTGTCTGCATGCTCTCTGTTATGTTTTGTAAACCACTGGATTGTTCCATTTGTGTTATCCTCAAGTTCTTTAAATATTGTGTGCCTAGAAATGGAAATTTTTATAGTTCTTCAGGACATGGAGAGAAAACCGTATAAGTCGTTCATCAACCCTGACAGTGTGAAATAATGATATTAATAATTATTAATGACACAAATCTGACACACATCTATATATGTCCTCATTTTGCTCACTGGGAAAATTGTATTGCTTTGTAATGATATCACATTTCATTCATTTACAGGAGAACATCCATCTCTGGCAACTGGAAATCAAACACTGGTTCTGCTATGCTGGAACAAGTAGCCATGACAGAGAAGTAAGTGGGCATAACATTACACACTCTGCATTTTGAGTTTTAATTATATCACATGTACTACAAGGAAAGTGATTCAGAAGTAATTATTTATAACTGTAGCATGAGCATTTCCAATGTGCCATAGGGTTAGGGTTAGGGGTTAGGGTTAGGGGTTAGGGTTAGGGGTTAGGGTTAGGGTTAGGGTAGAACTGCAGATATGTCTTAGGCACCCTGTTTTAGTACCAATTTTGCTATAGATGTATATTTTATGACTTCTGCATTATGGAGTGAATACAAAAACATTTTATATACACTATATTGCCAAAGGTATTTGCTTGTCTGCCTTCACAGACATATGAACTTGTGTGACATCCCCTTCTTAATCCATAGGGTTTAATATGATGTCGGCCCACCCTTTGCAGCTATAATAGCTTCAACTCTTCTGGGAAGGCTTTCCACTAGGTTTAGGAGTGTGTTTATGGGAATTTTTGACCATTCTTCCAGAATCACATTTGTGAGGTCAGACACTGATGTTGGACGAGAAGGCCTGGCTCCACTCTAATTCATCCCAAAGGTGTTCTATTGGGTTGAGGTCAGAACTCTGTGCAGGCCAGTCAAGTTCTTCCACACCAAACTCGCTCATCCATGTCTTTATGGACCTTGCTTGTGCACTGGTGCGCAGTCATGTTGGAACAGGAAGAGACAAAATCTCTTGGTATGCTGAAGCATTAAGAGTTCCTTTCAGTGAAACTAAGGGGCCGAGTCCAACTCAGCACAATGCAGTCAGACAAGTACCATTCTCCTGGCAACCACCAAACCCTGACTCATCCATCAGATTGCCAGATGGAGAAGCATGATTTGTCACTCCAGAGAACACATCTCCACTGCTCTAGAGTTCAGTGGCGGTGTGCTTTACACCACTGAATCTGACACTTTGCATTGCTCCTGGTGATGTAAGGCTTGGATGCAGCTGCTTAGCCATGGAAACCTATTCCATGAAGCTCTCTACACACTGTTCTTGAGCTAATCTGAAGGCCAAACTAATGAAGTTTGGAGGTCTGTAGCGATTGACTCTGCAGCAAGTTGGTGACCTCTGCGCACTATGCGCCTCACCATCCGCCGACCCCGCTCTGTCATTTTATGCCAATCACTTCCACTTTGTTATAATACCACTGACAATTGACTGTGGAATATTTAGTAGAGAGGAAATTTCATAACTGGACATGTTGCACAGGTGGAATCCTATCACCCTGGAATTCACTGAGCTCCTGAGAGTGGCCCAAATGTGTATAGAAGCAGTCTGCAAGCCTAGGTGCTGTATTTTATACATGTGTGGCCATGGAAGTGATTGGAACACCTGAATTCAATGATTTGGATGAGTGAATGAATACTTTTGGTAATATAGTGTATTTAAACAGAAAACTAAATGTTACAAAAAAAACCAACATATTATGACCACAGACCAGATGTGAAACAATAAAAATGTAATGAAGGCTGCTGGTGTTTGCACACAAAAACAGGAAGTCAGTGTGACAGTCAGTGTGTCTGTTAAAACTTTCTCCAAGTTGCTCAATAAAACTTACCAGACTTATAAAACTACCCAAAGTGTCTCTGAGACTACAGATTTTCTAAGCAAGGACTATCACACCAAATATGTACTTTTTTTTGTTTATGATAGTAGAAACATACAGGGGTTAGACAATGAATCTGAAACATCATTTTAGTGTGGGAGGTTTTATGGCTTAATTGGAGCAGCCTGGTGGCCAATCTTCATTAATTGCACATTACACCAGTAAGAGCAGAGTGTGAAGGTTCAATTAGCAGGGTAA
>JAOTRJ010000001.1:17676691-17687268 GCA_028564905.1 Leptodoras praelongus | reverse complement strand
CAGAGTTGCCAGCTGGGCACCGGCTCCCCCGTGACCCCGTAACTGGGAATAAGCGGTACAGAAAATGACTGACTGACATAGTTTTTTCCTCTTCGTGATCTAAAAAATGTAATTGTGACTGACTACAGCAATTATATTTCTCTCTTTTTTTATTGTTTCTTCATGCCAGAAGGTAGAATTTTGAAAAATAATGTCTCTGTGATTTGAACATCCTCCAAGAGTGGTGATCACATAATTTTTGAAAGGGATTGTATTTTCATCCCAAACCTGATGATGCATATTTTGATGATGCATATCCACAATATTTTCAGACTTTGTCATGGAGAGATATGGAATATCATGTATCCTCAAACAACAGCCTTCACTACTATGAAGATCTGAAGCATGAAACAGCAATCCCATCTTGGCTGGGTTATAATCTTAAAGTCGTAATAGCAACAGACAACCAAACACAAGCTGAGGTATGTGCAAATTTAATGTAATTTGTGTTGATTGTAAAAAAAAAAAAGAAAAGTGTACAAATTTTACTAAAAACTGCAATATACTGCACTAGTAATTAGTAATGAGCACACACTCATTGAATGTATGTTTTTAATATATGGTTAAATGTTCTCAAACATATACACTTGCTTTTCTATTATTAAGTCTGGAGATCCCACAGATGTGTTTAGTGCCAGTGTTTCTATTGAGGAACTCCACTACAGTGTGAATGACTGTGTGCCCTTTTCAGTCTAGTTTCTGTATTTACTTTCATCCTCTAAATTTTCATTGACTCTTTAGGGGATCCATTTAGATTTGCGCTTTTGACCTGCTAGACTAAAAAGTGTGATAACATTTTTTAATGCATTATATGGCCAGAGATAAAGCCAAAGGTTTGGCCAGAAGGAAACTAATGACTATGTTCAGGTTTTTCAGCTACACCCACTGCTAACATGTTTAAACTCAAGCAAAAAGACACATAATTTCCATGGATAAACATTGGCAGTAAAATGGGTCATACTGAAATGCTTTATAGTGACATTAAATGTGTCACTGTCACAGTGTCTCAAGACACTGCAAAGGTGGCCATAACTCAGTCTGTGGATTTCTCCCATGCTAGCTCTACCCTGGTCACACATAAGTGTTGGTACTGTGAAATATAAGCATCTAAGGGCAACAATATCTCAATCACTGAGCAATAGGCCACACAACCTCAGAGTGAGGCCGCTGTGTGCTGAAGCGCATAGTGCAGCACTATCCTCCTTTGCTGATTGCCTCTGGAATCAACATCAGCACAGGAGCTGTGCACTGGGAGCTTCATGCATTTCTATGTCTGAGCAGCTTCACACAAGGATAAGATAACAAAAAGACTTTGCCCCTGTGCACAAAGCAAGTTCTATTAGACACTTGGACCTTTAAATGTATACTGACATATTTAAATCATTTGATGTGGAGGAATACCAGTGACCTTTAGAGGCCCTGATGTGAACCCCTCTGAACATCTTTGGAATGAAGTGGAATATTGACTGTGAACCAGGCACATCAGTTAGGCACAATGCCCCCGTTTTGGAAAAGCAGGTCCAACAAGCTCATTTAGGTGCAATTGTTAAAGTCTGTTCCTTTAAATGATAGAGTCACTCCTATCCTGCCTCCCTTTTGCCACAGGGTATGTGCATAGACAGACATATTTAGACAATGCATTGGCCGCTGTATCATACATCAATGCATCTGCCTTGCATCTGGATGGGACAAAACTGGCCTGTAAACAATACAAATAAATCGGGCCTGTGGTTTTTCTGGATAAAAAGCACTATACCATTTGCATTGTTCAACTGATTTCAGTGGGTTGTTTTTATATTCAAGGGTTTATATCTGTACAGAAAAGTTACTTAGAATTTAAATAGTTCTAATCAGGCTATAATCACTACTAGATGCTCAAGAGATAAATGTGTATCAACATGAGGCTTACATAAAGGGAATTACTTACATGGTGTAAAATAATTAATTGTCATAAGTATGGATGTAGCAATACCAAAAAACTCACTACATTTGATTTTTCCTTTAACTTATAATGCTTGAAGTGAACTAGAGAACCAGAGTCTACAGCATGACTTAGGTTGCAGTCAGACAGGGTCATCATACACAATTCTGATGCTTAAAGCAAAAAACAGGCAGGCTAAGTTCTCGAAGGAAATACCAGTGCAAATGACTTAAGCATGAAGGCTGTTTCTCAGTACCAAGTATTTGATACAAAGAATTCTGAGAAGAACACTCTTGCAATGTTATCCAGTAAGAATGTACACACAGGATCACAATTACAAAAAGTAATCTGGTCATTTCAAATGTACAGTTTATTTATGTTTAGTAACATGTTGCTAAGTTGAAGAAAGCCCAAATGTACCTCCGCATTAGGCACTGCTTGTCCCAAATGAGCCAATATTGAGTGACTGTATATTACCACCGGTGTCTTTTTTTCAGAATCTTATTTTAACTTATGTATTTTTCATTCATTTATTCAATGGTAGTATTTTATTTTATTATTATTATTTATATTATTCATTAGTAACCATTTTATCAGGGCCAGGGTGGATCATCCCCTTAATGGGATGCAATTATTATAGGGCACCATGCACATACACTTTTACACACTCATTCACAATTAGGGATTTATTCAATAGTATTTTACCATAGCTATTCCACCTTCTGGCATGTTATTGTGGGAACTGTTTAATACCTAAAGGAATTTTGACCAATGCTGCTCTTGCTTTCAGGCACTCTTCACCAATCCTAGAGTGAAGAAAAAGTGTGATCTCTCTGACTTTGATCATGGCATGGTTGTTGGTATAAGATGGGCTAGTTTAAGTGTTTCAGATACTGCAAATATCTTGGGAATTTCACACAGAAAACTCCACACAGTCTCTAGAGTTTACCCGGAAGTGCAAAAAACAAAAAACATTGAGTAAGCAACAGTTCTGTGGGTGGAAATACCATTTAAATACAGTGGGGAGCACAGGAGCATCTCATCATGCACAAAACATGTGGTGGATGAGCTACAACAGCAGAAGACCACACTGAGTTCCACTCTTGTCAACCAAGAACAAGAATCTGAACTGGACAGATGAAGATGAAGACCATAATCACTTTTTCTTTTTCCAGCTTTATTTTATACACTGTGCTGCTGCCAAGTATTTGGTTGATTGGGTAACTGCATAATTGAGCAGGTGTGTAGGTGTTCCTAATAAAGTGAGTGTACATTCTCTTGTTAAAGAACGTGGTTTTGCTTCATATCTGACCTCCAGGCTCCCATGATTTTTTGTTGGGTCCTGCAGGATCCCAATCCCAATGCATCTAGTGGGAGGAAACTGGACAACCTGGATCAAACCCTGCAGACACAGGGAGAATGCACCGATTAGTTAAAAAAAAATAAAAAATACTGAAAATACTGGTTATGCTTAATCCTGGTTTATTCCTTCAGGATTCCCCACCAGTAAAATTGGTCAATAAACGGACAATATTAATCTGGGATATTCCAGCAACTAATGGCCTCATTCACATCATTGAGGGACCACTAAGAGCACCTCCTGTTATTGTAAGTACTCGTTTATTTTCTTATAAAATGGCTTTTGTCTATTTCAGCTTTTAGTTGAATGTCCATGTACTATAGTACAGTTATTCATGATGCAGATACATGCTAAACAACTTACAAGTGAAACAAAGACATGGATTTATAGATATAGGAGAAAGAATTATTACATTATCTTGGTTATTTATAGAGCCTATATTTAGGAATGAGAATGAACTGTATTGCTCTGAGCTTGTTGATTATTTCCAGGTTACACCTCCAACTCCTTCAGCTGTCTACTTGCAGTCCAGCACAGCCACTGTGACCACTATTTTGATAGTTATTTTTATTGGAGGTGTTATTGCTGGTGTGGCATATTATTTCCTGAAACATAAGAATGATGCCTTTCGCTTCCAGTATTTTAAGGCAAGTGTTTCCATGAATTACTAAAGCAGATTTCAAATATGTTTAAAACAACAGTCTTAAGTAGTTTCCAGGAAAGACAAGATGAATGCTGTTGGTTCAGTGGGAGTATATGCCAAGCATATTTAAGGTTTATAAATATGTTACCAAATCTGTGTATATATTTAAAATGTAGCCACACAAAACATATTAGGGCATGTACTTTTTCAGGGTACATAAGGTCTATCACTGTAAATAACAATAATATTAATAACTTAATATCTTTATTAATAAGTAAGCCTTAAGGATTCTTGGCACAGAATAGTTTTGTGTGTAAACAATGCATATACAGTATGCATTTCTACACAAAGATTATGATCGAGTTCATCAGGCTATTCTTTGCACAAATATACAGGCAGGTGACAAATTAAAGGAAAAACCAATGGCACTTGCTTGGGGGTGTTTGTTTATTTTGCTGGCATGATTTACCTCCACTTGTCCCCTAAGAATGAAGTGTCAGTGCAAATTAATACAACATTCTTCTGACTGATTACTCTTACCCTATAATGACACATTTCTATCCTGATGGATAGATCTCTTCCAGGATGACAATGTCCCCTTCCATAGGACACAAGGGCTCATTGAATGGTTTCATCAGTATGAAAATTATGTGAATCACATTCTATGGCCTTCACAGTCACCTGGACTCCATGTGTGGTGTCCAGAATGGTGTTCCATTCTTCCAGTAAAGTTGCAAACAATGCCAAGGTGCACTGAAGCTGTTCTGGTGGCACACCTTACTAAGATACATTGTTGCTTTATCCTTTAATTTGTCATCCATCTGTTTATTTAGAACTATTCCTAACCATACATATGCAGAAATCCAGGAACCTGTGGTAATAGGCAATTTCTGCTGCATACTTGTGGTTTTATGCATAGAATTAGAACTTGTTTTATGCATGATTTTATAAATGAAATCCCTGGTGTTTATGCTTGGTCATTTCTTGCATGATAAGTATCAGGATTATATCTTATACACATGGAATTCATTTAAACCACTTGAAACACTCCAGGAGGTCTGACATGCAGCCAGTTAACCTGATGTTAAACTAGTATAAATGTATACAGAATATCTCTCTTCACGTCATAGTTTACACCCAAAACCCATCCTGATACCTGTCAATAATGGAACACAGTAATAATGGAAGACGTGAAAAGTTGTTACATAAACAAAATACATATTAACAGTATATTAGACAGAAACTGTAGGAACTTTTGTTACAGCTTAAACCAGGCTCTGTATTCCATTGAACATTGCTACATGTTTTAACTTAGTGGAAGTTAAATAGAAAAGCATATTTTGCCTAGAATAACTGGAAATGAAACAACATTTAAGAGGCTCTCTAGTGTTATATTTGATCAGAAAACCAGAATGTCATTTCACTGAAGTGAATATCCATATGGTTAAACCCAGATAGAAGTTACTGTATGTAAAATGTCCTAGTATAAATTTAATTTCATTCATTAAAGATTTTTTACTTACAAGCCATAAGTACAGCCCCTGCACTGTTCTATATCAAATACTATTTTTCTTTCTTTATGTTAGATGCATGTCATGAGCTGTAGGGCCAGCATCCAATGAGAGACAGCCAAGGGCTAAAATATACATTTTATAACCTTAAAATTTATCAGTAAATGAAACTATTAAAAAGATTTTTTAAAGATCTTTGATAGATTTCTGTTTTATTCATAAGCTTTATTAGGAAAGGTGGTCAGATGTAGGATCCTTATTTTATTGCACCTTAACTCATTTTTGTGCACCTGCTATTAACAGAATGATGACGAAGATTGTACCTCCACTAAGGCCAGTGCCAATCCTGCTATCGTGTCTATCCCGAACCCTTTATACAGTGGCTACAGGGCATTCGCTGAGCCCTACGCGGTATCTGCTCACACATCTTTGTTTAGCATGGACTATTTTATGTTTAATATCAAGCACCTGATCTGTATAAAACTTGAAGTTGATTATAGACATGAAGTTGACCTCATGTCTGTATTTCTCTCTTTTTGTTTTAGGATGGAGAACAATGTGAATCACCTGCCTCAGTTGCAGAAAACGCACCCAATCTCCTGGAGTAGCACCCAGAAGTTCTGTTTAAAAAAAATTGTTTCTTTCATAATTTTGCAAACAGG
Organism: Leptodoras praelongus; assembly: GCA_028564905.1. Classification (NCBI taxonomy): domain Eukaryota; kingdom Metazoa; phylum Chordata; class Actinopteri; order Siluriformes; family Doradidae; genus Leptodoras; species Leptodoras praelongus. The sequence continues at coordinate 17,681,132 of JAOTRJ010000001.1, read as the reverse complement.
TAATTTCCTACAAGCATGTTGTGTCTGTAGATAAGCCTTACTCTTTCCCCTTAAGCCTTGTTTATGACTTAAAGCTTCAGTCAGAAAAAGCTTGCAGATTTAGAAGAGTAACATTACATTTAATAGATGTGTTTATCCAAACTGTTTGACAGTACAATCCAAGAACAGTGTTGAGTAGTTCACAGTTAAGGGTCTTACTAATGGGTCCAGCAGAGTAACTCTCCACCCAATTTTCTGTTGTCAGTTCTCAGCCAGTAAAATTTGTTGGAATCATTGTCAACAGCTTGTGTAAATTATTCACAATGCAACAATTAATTAGTGGGTTGTTGAAGAAACAACCACTCATCTGGGAACTGAATGAAAGATACACTGTTAATATTAATCTATATTGCTAGAATATACCATTCAAATTTAAATTCACTATACCACTTGATATGGAGGGTGTCAGAAATACTGTATATAAATAGGAACACAGCCTGCTATATTCCATATGTCTGTCAAATTTTATACAAAATGCTTTATTGGCTGCACTGATAATTTAGGCAAAGATACAATTGAGATGGTTATCACAGGGACAATCCTGCCAAACACATTATTATGATAATAACAAAGAGTCTTTGATACAAACCCCATTTCCATAAAAGTTAGAACACTTTCTAAAAATGCAATAAAACTGAAATCTTTTGTTAATTAATTTTAAAAGATTTTCAGTGTTTTCAATGATGAACTTAATTGTATTTGTTAATTATAAGCAAATTTAGACATTTAAAAAAGTTGTGACAGGCAAAATAAGGCAAGTAATACAAGTAAAATTGTTCTGGAAGGTTCCACAGTTAGCAGTTTAACTGGTAGCAGATGAGGTCACAAGACTGACAGAATTGTCAGTTAATTCAAATGCAATGTTTAAGCACAACATTGCAAATAATTTAGGTCTTTGACCATGTACAGTTCATAATAATATGAAAAGATTCAGGGAGTTCTACCATGATGGACTTGGGACATAGTCAAATGGTTTGGGGGTACTGTGGAAGATTATTCAATTAGTCACTTAACACAGTCCACTGCTACATCAGGAAATGCAACCTGAAACTTGAAAATATTGCTTCACCTATAAATCTGTGTCTTTGTTTCACTCATAACCTGAAAGTTCTCTGGGCCAGAAGTTATCTGAGATGGACCATAAGAAAGTAGAAACATGTTTTGTGGTCACACAAGTCCACATTTCAGTGTTGGGAAAAATGGACCTCAGATTCTAGGTTCCAAAAAAAAACAGTATGGGTGATCTGCATATACACCATTGATGGTACCATTGATGTGAAGGCGTATATAGATATTTTGGACAGACATATGCTGCAGTCAAGTTGACATCTTTTCCCAGGACAGTGCCAGGACATTGCCAAAATTCCTATTGAAAATGTATAGCATATCAGGAATGGGCAAAAGTTCCACTTGAAAACTGCAACAATTAGTATCTTCGATTTCCAAATGATTAAAAAGTATATATAAAGAAAACATGATGTGACCCAGTGGTAAACATGACTCTGTCACAACTTTTTCTGAGTGTGTTGCAGGCATCAATTTCTAATTGTCAATTTGTTTATGTTTAACTAGAATTAAGTTTGGAATTGAAAACAGAAAATCTTTTCTGTGTCCATTTCTCTGTTATGTAAACGTTCAAGTGAATTAACAAATGAAAGATTTCAGTTTTTATTGAACTTTTAGAAAATGCCCCAATGTTTTTGAAATAATAAGAATATAATAAGCCCCCCCTCCCTACAAAATTAGCCAGAATGTGTTGCTCAAGCTACATTTGGAGCTGGTTTAATGATGGTGCAATTTCAGCTGCTCCTGACTGGCAATGTTAATGATCACCATTTGGTCATGTGTTACTTCATGACACTAACAGATTGCTGTCTGGAAAACTTGGCTGATCCAAAATGTCACACTCCAGCTGTAATTTGAGCAAGTTAGAAGATTAGTTTGCTTGCTTGCATGTTCATCAGCCTTTATCAAAGATAAGGCTTTGGTCCTGTCAAAAGAGATTTTTCATGTAAAATAAGATGTGGACAAAAATGAAAAAGTCCAAGGCATACTTGGACTTCTGATTTAAATTACAATTGTACATTCGCTTCATAACTGAACTTTCTATAAATACTGTAATAATGCTGTTCAGGATAGTGCCTATAATGTCACTACATGCTCAGAACCCCTGTTGGACACTCAACCCTTAACTGCTCAGCTTCTGAATAAGATTCTGCCTTATTTGTGAGGTATTATTAATAAAATCTTCAAATGTCAGGAAAATGCCCCTTAAGCAAAAAAGGACAACAACATATATTCCATTACACCTGGTGATTTCAGATGTCCTGATTTTCAAGATTATGTTTGGAGAGAACTTAGATCCACATAAAAATGCAAGTGTAAATGCACTCACGATTTTACCCTGATATTCCAGTGTACTGCATCCATCTGTTTCACACATCTGACTAATAAAGTTCAGTGCTCAGTACATCCTGTGCTACATGCCCTTGTCCATTGTAGAGTGTAAACAATGGAAGACCCTCAGAGTTGGTGTACACTGAGAAAGTTTGATTAGTCATCTGGACAAATAACTGCTGTCCAGAATAAACAAAGAAAGAAAGATATGTTCAAATAAATATCTAAGAAAATAGTGTGAAACATATAGCAAACATGAATGCAATGAATGAATGCAAGTAAAATTACACCAAATCTAAGAGGAAAGTACAATTGTTAGTCATCCAAAATCTTTTGCAAAGAGAAGCACAGGAAATAAATTAGCATATTAAATGTGATACAGCACGCTGATTTAGTCAGGCTAATACAAAATGCATTTGACTAAAAGGGCAAATGCATGCGGTTGAAATCCTATCAAGATCTAAACAAGAAACAAGACACCTGGAACAACTGAATCTTTGATGAAGAGGTCTACATGCTTTGTTTGTTTTGTATGAGCTGTTAACAATCAGTAGAAATTTCATGTCATCACTCAAACTCTAATGACAACCTCAGAATAAAAGTCCGTTTACACTAATCTTGTGTTCTCAATTCACTCACTGCATCTTAATTTTTTTGCAACGTGTATATAATGATGCAAAATAACCAGATTATTCTCAGCTCACTGCAAAATGCTGCAAGCATTCATTAATGAAAAATGTGAAAATAGCACATCCTAATTAGCACAATGTCATTTACATTGATTGAGGTTTATTATTATAGGTTTTTTGCATCCTAAGATCAATGTTCCATTTATCTATAAAACACACCTTTTTGGATTAAGATTCAATACAAAGCACATTTGGCTGAAGGAGGGAAAACACTTCTGAGAAAAAGTGCATTCTTGGAAGCCAGAGCTCAAGATCGATAAAAGGTGAAGCAGTTTACATGTAGCTAGTGTGAGGGAAGGTGGATAGAAAGAAAATAATACATCAACTATGACCACATTGTCATTTATCAACCTGCAAGGTCTGAAACCCGACTTTCATCAAGTTTATCTTCCATGAAGTTGGCATTTCCATAGTATCCTCCAACTTAGTGTGGTTTCCTGCAAATCCTTGTCTTCTACAGACAACCACAGTATACAAAATGAAATACAGTATTATTAACTCAAAACAAAACAAAAAAATAAAACAAAATGTTAATTAAATGCTTTTATTCCATGATCAACTGTTAATCAGCCATAGTGAGCACGATCATTTGTATCATTTGCTTTAGTAGCCCCTTTCCAAAATGATAAAATTTTAGGCATATTTCCGGTCTATCTGAGTTAACACGTCTTTCTAACATTAGGCTAGATGCAGACATACAGTAAATTGATGCAGACAGAATACTGCTAATTAGAATTCTAGAATTAGTATCTTTCCTAAAGATACATAAAAAATCCTAGGAATAGATTTGTAGGTTTTTCATATTCTGTAAATTAGTTAAAATGTAAGTGGGTTGAGCTAAATGTCAGAGGAGTAATAATAAATTTTTGCCCCACTATTGGGCAGTCTAGGTTCATGTCTCTGACTATTCATTTTAGGGGAAAAAAAAGAAAACCTCAAACAAAAACCATAGGCTTCCAGTACTTAAAAATAAACTATTTGATGTTAAAATTGTAATGCAGACTTTTGTCTGCACTATAGAACTTTCCATGTAAACACTTTTTGAGACAAAAGACACTGAATCAATGACATTACCATAATAATACCATATAATATTTATTATTATATAATATTTGCTATTATTTATTATTTATTATTATAATTACATTTATTAATAATTTTTCTCTGCTGGATGAAAAAAGACACATTTTCTCTTTAACCTGTATATTTATTCCTACAATGAATGTTTAATTTTCTCTAGTGCACTCCTGTATAATCTACTGCTTTTTTTCTTCCTCAATTTGAATTAGTCCAGATTCTGCATAGTGTTTACTAGG
>JAOTRJ010000001.1:17517318-17527929 GCA_028564905.1 Leptodoras praelongus | reverse complement strand
TGAGGAAGCCTACATCCACAAAAGAGCTGTGGTTAGTTCTCCAAGATGTTTGGAACAACCTACCAGCTGAGTTCCTTCAAAAACGGTGTAAAAGTGTACCTAGAATAACTGACGTCATTTTGAAGGCAAAGGTTAATCACACTAAATATTGATTTGATTTAGGTTTCTTTTCTGTTCATTCACTGCATTTTGTTAAGTGATGAAAATAAAATATTAACATTAAGCATTCTTGGTATTCTTAGCATTTTTTTCACACCTCCCTAAAACTTTTGCACAGTACGGTATATATGTTTACATTTATGGCATTTAGCAGACGCTCTTATCTAGAGCGACTTACAAGAGGTAATAATTCATGCTCATCTGTATTTAATCAATGATCTTTAGAACAAGTCTGTGGTCAACCTGATGTTTGCAGCTCATAGTGGAGATGTTTCAGCACTCAGACGGTAATTCATTGCTTAGCAACCAGTGCTTATTTAATTGAATGTTGTATTGGATTCATTCATTTCCTGTTTTTACTTTTTTTTTCAGGTTTGCACTGTCTTCTATGGATTTGGACCAGAAAGACTATGACCATCGTACAGCACTTCATGTTGCTGCTGCAGAAGGTACATTACTAACAAATAGCTGTTTAAGAACGTACAGTATGTCCACATTTCTAAATATAATGCTAAGCGTAATTACTTTAATTACCACTATTTTGTTAAATATATATATATGTTCTCTTTTTTCAGGTCATGTGGAGGTTGTGCGTTTTTTAACACGGACATGCAAAGTAAACCCCTTTGTGAAGGACAGGTTAGACGGCTTAAAAAAAATAAACTACCAAATCCTTATTCTTTATTCCTTCTTATGGAACATGTCCATTTGCAAATGAACTGTACCACATTCAAGTCACATCAATATGTGGTTGTTCATATGCAGATTGGTTTGTCCACTGCAAAAGGTTTTGTGCGTAACTCACAGTGCACTGTAGAACATTCTTAATTGAACATTATTTGAGATAAAGTAGGGAGTGTTACAGATTCCTGTTACTCCTGTAACTTTTTATAATCCATCCAATAATTCATCTAATAATTGTGCCTGTGCCTGTACCCAGGTGGGGAAATATTCCTCTGGATGATGCGTTGCAGTCTGGTCATGATAACATTGTGAAGATTCTGCAGGAGTATCAGCAGGCCTGTGAGGTTTTCACAGAAAAAGACTTGACTCTGCTTCGTGGCAATGAATGACTGCTTTGGATACTGGTGTTAAAAACTGTTATATGAGACATTAACTTCATATGTAAATGTAGAGACATTCTTCTCGCATAACAAATCAAAAAGGTAACGGGTCTCTAACCTGCTGATGTCTTTCATTTAATTCGCACCATTGTACCAGAGTGTGTTTAATCCTGCTGCTGCTTTGATCTGTGATAATAGATTGTGTGTGGAACTCTGATTAGTTGTAAACAGCATGCATGCAAACATACCTCTGACTCAGATAAACGGTTCTATGCCAATTAATGCACCTCCTGTGAAATATAGTGTACATTTAAAAAAACAAGCATACTGGCTACAATTAAGTGATTCTCTTAGTAGGTCTTAGTAATGATTTATATAAAGATATAATCCTCACTCTACAGTATATTTCCTGAGGATTTTTTTGTGTAGACTTGTGTAGACTTAACCTTAAATGTATAAAACATACTCTTTATAGATATTCCCACAAACAGAGCAGCTCCATGAGTTCACATTGATGTAGACTTATTTTCTTCCCAGTTAGGCTTAAACAGTTCCTTGATAGCAAATGTCACGTTTTGGTGTCAGGTGAAATGGCTGTACGTGCCTCATTCTTTATAGCACCAAAGATGGCTAGAGCATGTTTTTCCCCCTACAGTATCACACAGTGTCCTAGTGCATGCTGTTGTGATGCTATATTCGAATTAGGTTCTTCATATTTTTATTAAGAAGTAAACGAATAGGAAATGATCAGGCTATGTTTCTAGTATTAAAAAAAAAGATTCTTGCACTTCATTAGGTAAATAAGTAAAGGTAACGGTACGTACATGAAGACAAATAAGCTTACATACATATAATGCTCTATTTGTTTATAAATGGATATGCATGTCTTAAAAAACAGTTCTGTATTTGGAATCGATTGATTAAGAACCAGCTTGGTTATTGGTTACTCAGTAAGCAGAAGGCTGGAGACACAGAGACGACTGTTACCTGTAGCTTTGGGTACTATGCTGTTTGGCTGATGGAGCATGTTGAATTGCTGTCAGAGGCCAGTGTTCAGCCAAGTGAAACAGTGCAGGAGAAGACATATGGAGTGGGCAAGGTTGACAAGTTCAAAAGGACATATACAGTGTATCTGTAACTCAATGGAACTCTTTACCTCTTTTTTTTTTACCTCTATTTTTTTTTTATTGTTGATTGACCTAAAATGTTGACTAGACTAATTTGTTTAGCTACAAAGAGAAAATCTGATTGAGAGCCAGAACATAATATGTGACTGGTTTACTGCATATTACAATTAAAGCAATTAACATTCTATTTATCAATCGAACACCCGGGTTTGATTCCAGAGTTAGACCAGGGTCGTTCTCAGTGTGGAGCTTGCATGTTCTCCCTGTGTATGTGTAAGCTCCCTCTGGGAGATCCGTTTTCCTCCCACAGTCCAAGAACATATAGTCAAGCAAATAAGAGATACTAAATTGCCCATAGGTATGTTTGTGTGTGTGAATGTGTCTATCTGTGTGTCTGCTGTTCAATGGACTGGTGACCTGTCCAGGGTTCTTCCCTGCCTTCCATCCAATGAGTGCTGGGGTAGACTTCAGTTATAATGTGATATAGGATAATTGGCTTAGATGATTAATGAATGAACGTATACAACCATGTACATAGATTTTGGCTCAACATGCCAAAAGGAATGATTTTAAGGGACTCATTTTTGGACTTGGATGCCAGGCAGAAAGACAGCTCAGCTGGTAGTGTGTCATTTGTGAGCCAGTTTGGATAAAAGCATATGTCAGATAAATGCTTTAGGAAAAATGCTGCAGTAATGACTGAACTGATTAGATATAATTTCACTGGTCTGCTGTTGCTACCCCATTTTCTTTTTTTAAATAATTTTTCTGCTATAAAATGGATTTGTATATTATTGTGCTGTATAGTACTGTATATATTTGTAATGGTCAAGTGGGCTAAGGATGTTATTTTCTCAAAAAGCTTTCAACAATCTTAGAATTGGTAAATTTTGTAGTATGTGACATAAAATATATTTTATATGTCTTTTTTCAATAGAATTTAAATGTTTCAGCAAAGTGTTTCTGATTGCACACTGTAAATCTGAATATGCATATGAATATGTATATGAATATCGATATATGTATATGAATATGGATATAAATTGTCTGATCAAACTGTATATGAGGGACACATACAGTGAGATGTACTGTACATATTTCTGCAATAACTGAATCATAAATCAACAAAATTGCATATAACCAAACGCAAGGATTTTGTTATACAGTATCAGTCGTTTTCGTGCTCCTTTGGCTTCACCTATGAAAACAAGCTATTGTGAGAAAAATGCTGTAAAAATGTTTTTAAATGTTATGTTAAATAATAGATTCACAAATGAATATTAATAAGAATTAATATTTTCATGTTTATGGGCACCAGAGGGCACCCCAGACCCCACCTAATCAGGCGCACCTGTTGGCGGCCATTTTGATGAGTTCGTTTAGTCACACTGCGGAGAATAAAAGGGACTCATTCAGCCCTCCTCTGCGCGGATCAAAGTTTATTATACTGCCTTCATGTCACTTGTTTCTATGAACTTCAGTGCTTTTTCTCAAGTTAAGTATCTTTCCACTAGAAAATACTTGTAGAAAATACTTGTCTTGTCATTTTGTACAGTTTAGCACTTAGTCACGTTTTCCTGCACTATCAGTCTTGCTTTGTTTGTTTGTTCCCCAGTTCATCAAGCCAGAGCGTGATGTTTGCCTGCCCTGTTCCCAACATGCTTATATTCTACCTTCTGTGCTTTGAACCTGACTTTCGTTGTTATTACTCCTGTGCCTCTCACCCATTGTTTGAGCACACTCTGAGCACTCTTGTATTTCTGGACTCTGTGTTTTGCCTGTTTTTCTGCATATTAAAAATATCTGCACTTGACTCCAGCCTGTGTGGGAGCATTACAGAAATATTTTTCAGATTATATTTTTTACTTTTTAATTTATGTACTTTGGTTTAGGGGATGAAAGGAGAAAGATGAAAGAGGGAGAAAGAAAAGAGGGAGGAGGCAGAGAGGTAACAACAATACATTACATACAGAGAGGTAACAATGGTACATCAGCGCTAAATCTGAGCCTAATACAACCCCTGGCAAAAGTTATGGAATCACCACTCTTGGAAGATTCTTTAAATTGTTTAATTTTGTAGAAAATTAAGGCAGTCATCTTCATCTTCATAAATTTCTTTGGACCAGCACCAAACAAAAGTTCCAGCATCATCACCGTGCCCAATGCAGATTTGTGATTAATCACTGAAGACCACTTTCATCGTCACCCACATCTTTAGCCCTTGTTCTTTTCTGTGTATGTGTAAATGGCTCTTCTGTATGTAAATCCCATTTCTTTTAGGGGATTTCTTAGTTCGGTCACAGACATTGACTCCAGTTTCCACCCTCTTGTTTCTCATTTGTTTTGTTGTGCATTTCCTGTTTTCAAGACATATAGCTTTAGGTTTTCTATCTTGATGCTTTGATGTCTCCCTTGGTCTACCAGTATGCTTCCCTTTTACGACCCATTTTGTTTGTACTTGGATCAGATTTTAGACACAGCTGACTGAGTAAACCAACATCTTTTGCAACATTATGTGAATTACCTTCTTGAAGAAAGTTTATAATCCTCTCGTTTGTTTCTGACATCTCTGACAATTACACCGACATCTGTTGGGTTGGACCCATGATTCATGTCAGTCCGATTTGTGCTCTCTAGCTCTTCAAGGTGTGAGCACTCTTTTTTTAACTGAAGACTAATTAGCAGATTTAATTTGATGCAGGTGTTTGTTTTAGAACTCTAATACTTATTAAAAGTTATTCCATAATATTTTCCTCAGAATTTAGTGATTCCATATTGTTTTCCTCTATGTCATCTAAAAAACAAAATTTTGACTGACTGCAGTAATTATATATTTTTCTTTTTTTTATTGTTTCTTCATGCCAGAAGGTTGGAATTTTGAAAAAAAGTTAGTCTATTTTTTTCTTTCTACAAATTTTAACAATTGAAAGAACATCCTCCAAGAGTGGTGATTCCATCATTTTTGCCAGGGTTGTATACTGTAAAGTGTCTGGACAAACTGATCTTAAGTTTGCACCCTTAACTCCAGCTTGGCCACTGTCTGCAACAGAACTCAAAACAGAAACCATCAGACCAGTACAGGACATCATTTTGATATTCTAAATCCTCACGTGAATGTAAGTATTGTGACTTTTTGTAATATAGTGTGATTTTTGCCTGTGTGTTTTGCAGGCAGATGATTAGGTTGCTCAGCTGGTACCTTGGTACCTTTAGGCCAGTGATTCTCAACTATTTTCTGTTAAGCCCCCCTTAAGAAGAAGAAAACACTTTGCCCCCCCCAAAGTGAATTTGAATTAGAAAATTCAAAATGGGGTCACATGTGCCCCCCCAGGCATCCGCATTGCGCCCCCCTAGGGGGGCGAGCCCCACTATTTGAGAAGGACTGCTTTAGGCAGAAACAAATATTTGTCACATAGTGCCAAAAGCCCTTCCCATGGTTGGTACTTGGGCATCCTGATGACAGATGTGTGTGCAGTTAAATCTGCAAACATTAATCATTTCTTAATAAGCTCATAAAGCTTCAGTGTTAGTGTTTTTCTATGTTTAGGGAGAAACCAAAGAAAAAAAACAAAAGAGGGAAAAAAGTGTCCATTTTATCACAAATGAAATGAGAGACTTAAAAACAATTTTTCATCTAAGAATGAAGTCCTAAGGTTTTTAAAGTAGGACATGAAAGTGTCTGGACACCAGATGCCTTTGGCTTTCATTGGCTTTGGGTTCTGGCTCAGCTGTTGATGTAGCAGAGGTTGTTGTTGGGCACGACCTGACCTTAGGCAAGCAGAGCTGCCAGCTGCACATACAAATTGACGGTGTGTGTGCATGAGCAGACATACGCAGCAGAGCGATAAATAAGACCTTGGTTATTTTTAAAAAAGGAAACTGTTTCAAAGAACTGCAACCCCAGTTCCAATTAAGTTGTGTAAAGCATAAATATAAACAGAATACGATGATTTGCAAATCCTTTTCAACCCATATTCAATTGAATGCACCATAAAGAGAAAATATTTAACTTTATTGCTTTTGCAAATATTCACTCATTTTATATTTGATGCCTGCAACACGTTCCAAAACAGTTGGGACAGGGGTGTGTTTACCGCTGTGTTACATCACCTTTCCTTTAACAACACTCAATAAGCATTTGGGAACTGAGGACACTAATTGTTGAAGCTTTATAGGTGGAATTCTTTCCCATTCTTGTAGTTCATTGTAGTATTTTGCACTTCATAATGTGCCACACATGCAATGGGAGACAGGTCTGGACTGCAGGCAGGCCAGTCTAGTACCCACCCTTTTACTACGAAGCCACACTATTGTAACAGGCGCAGAATGTGGCTTGGCAAAATGAAATAAGCAGGGATGTCCCTGAAATGGCAGCATATGTTGCTCCAAAACCCATATGTACCTATGTAGAAATGCTGGCTTTGAACTTTGCGCTGATAACAATCCGGACAGTTCTTTTCCTCTTTGGCCCAGAGGACATGATGTCCATGATTTCCAAAAATGTTTTGAGCATTCCTCACCTTTCCCAGTCTTTTATTGCCCCTGTCCCAGCTGTTTTGGAACATGTTGCAGAGCCAAAATGAGTGAATATTTGCAAAAAACAATACTCTGTTTGAACATTAAATATCTTGTCTTTGTAGTGTATTCAATTGAATATGGGTTGAAAAGGATTTGCAAATCATCGTATTCTGTTTTTATTTACATTTTACAAAACGTCCCAACGTCATTGGGGTTGTAGTATGAGGCTGATATTATGAACTGGGTGCAAAAAACAGCTTTGCGGATGGATGATTCTACAGCTGAGACCATGTTGAGATGTCGATACAAATTAGGAACACAAGTTCTGTACTTTTTTTCAGTGGTAATGAACATATTTTTCAATTAATTCATTAAATGCATGTATTTCACTGTCACCTTTTCTTAATAAAATATATATAATTATTTTACATTTCCTTTACATTATTTTCAGTGTGCAATTGTAGGTTTGTATGTGAGATTTTACCTTTGTTGAGTAGCTTGTTAATACTTTTTGTTCAGAACAAACTGTAATAAAGTGTCTGTTTGTCTGACTTAGTGATGCCATTGTCATATAAATAATCTCATAAGCTGTGTAATTGGGCCATATTTAAGCAGTAGTGCACAAGCAAAAGTGTACTGAATATCAACATGGCTGGCTGTAGGCATGAGGCAACAGGCAGAGCAGCAGTACAACTGAACAGCACACTTGCTCATACAATACTGCTTTTATACAACAGTTCTAAGCAATTATTATCAAGAGACTGACATTTCAGACATAATATCACCAAATATTTTGGTTATATTTGCTCCATCACTAATAATACTATGTGCAATATGTGTTGCCCACATTCAAACATACAGTTGTGGCTGAAAGATTTGAGAATGAAACAAATTTTGGTAAGTACAAATAAGTACAATTATAAGCATTTGATGAGTGTTTTAACTTTTATTGACAAATATATCAACTCTATGCAAAGACTCAATACAGTGTTGATCCTTCTTTTTCAAGACTTCTGCAATTTGCCCTGGCATGGTAGATATCAGCTTCTGGGCCAAATCCTGACTGATGGCAACCCATTCTTGCCTAATCATTGCTTGGAGTTTATCACAATTTCTGTTTGTCCACCTGCTTTTTGAGGATTGACCACAGGTTCTCAATGGGATTGAGATCTGGGGAATTTCCTGGCCATGGACCCAACATTTCAATGTTTTGTTCACCAAGCCACTTAATTATCACTTTTGCCTTATGACATGGTGCTCCATCATGCTGGAAAAAACATTGTTCATCACCAAATTGCTCCTGGATCATTGAAAGAAGTTGCTCTTGGAGGATGTTTTGATACCATTCTTTATTCATGGCAGTGTTCTTATGCAAAATTGTGAGTGAGCCTACTTCCTTGGATGAGAAGCAACACCACACATGCTTGGTCTCAGTATGCTTTACTATTGGCATGATAACCATGGTTAATAGAAGAAGACAATGATTTCAAGCACCACTCCTATTTTAAAGCAACCAATCTGTTCTTCTAGTTCAATCAGTATTACAGAGTGATATCAGCTGCCTTGTCCTCATTCACACTTTTTTCCTGAGCTAATGAGGATATCACTGAAATGGTGTTGGCAGGTCATTTTGTGGCAGAGCTGAAATGTGTTGGAATTTTTTTTTGTTTTTTTGTGAGTTCAATTTCATGGCAAGGAATGTCTTTGCAGTTAATTGCAATTCATCTGATCATGCTTCAGTGCAATCTGGAGTTATGGCAAATTGCCACCATCTCAAAACTTTTGGCCATGACTATAGCCTAAATGATTACTGATGATAGTCTTGTGAAATGTTAAGCTCGTTAATACTTAATAGTAATGGTACAAGTACAGGTAATAGTAATGGTAACTATCTAAGAGTAATGCACATGAATGATGAAATTGCAATGTGATCTCAGTTTAGAAATTGCTTATCAGGATTTTTGTTGCCAAAAAAATCTGGAAAGCTTGCACTAGCCTGTTTAGTTTAAACCAGGTCTGGGGATACAGACTTTTAGCAGATGCACATTAATAAATTAAGATTAAAAGAACTGAATTATATATAGAAGACCTTTTAGGGAGGTTGCAATGAATAATAGGGTCTATAATCACATTAGTCAATGAAGAAAGATATGGCATTTGGTTTATGTTTATACTAATGAGTATGAACAACTGAACAGTTTCCTTTCTCATTATTATTTTCTAGTAAAGCAAAAACCAAAAACTGGACAAAAACCAAGAATTAATTCTTGAATGTTTTTAATAGATCCATGGTGTTTATTGCAAAATTTTCTGGCCCACTGCTTGTGAGCACTGGGGACATGTGTATCAGATGTCACTCGGGCTTCGATACATCCATGCAGTTTATCCAGCAATCTGAAATGAATTGGGGAAAAATACAAGTACTCAGTCAGTTAGAAGTAACTTTTTTCTTGTGTGTTTCTATGGAGACAGACACTGAACATTCAAACGGATGACCTTACAGAGTAAAGAAACTATCAAGAATAACCCAGCCCATGTGTTAACATTATTTTACAAAATGGATGCATTTGAGGTTGGCTGTTCTTGTGTAAAACTGGGGCATTCTAATAATTTTGAAGTCTCAGTATGAAGGTTCAAACAGTAAGTGTACTTACACTGCTGATCCAGCTGCTGTAGGCTGAGACGCGGGTGAAGACGGTGGGTTTCCTCACAGTGTTGCAGCCCAAAGATGACACAAAGCTAGTAACACCATGGACAACATACTGCCCACTCACTTGGCAGTTCAGGGGGCCACCAGAGTCACCCTGTGGTCATGAAAGAACTATTATGTTTACTGTTATGCACACATAGACTTATCTCTTGTAGTGTATAAGTAGAAAGTCAAACTTTTTGTTTACTTAGACATGTAAATTGACCCATACAAGAGAAAGACTCAGACCTGGCAACCGGAATCATTGTAGCCTCCAGCACACACCATGGTAGTCTTGACCGTGCTGCCCCACCAGCTGCTGCTTGAGCATGTCTGATGGTCCACCACAGGCAGATAGGCCTGTTTCAGTTTAGAAGAGAGCTGCCCGCCAGCTGGAGAAATGACAAACTGTTAACTTTAATCTAATACAGATTGTAAGGTAAAATATTTTGCACATTTTCACTTTATATTGGAGCAGTTGGTGAAAAGTTATTCAATTCAATTCAACTTTATTCCTAGTGCTTTTAACAGTGGGTGACACTGGATAATGCAGTGACAGATAATCCCTTCTATAACTGAGTGCTATATAATAAAAAAAAAAAAACTAAACTGTAACATTAACCAGTAAACTGATTAAACTTTCACACTGTTGAAGATATAAACTGCTCGCTGATGGAGATTTAACTGATTAAATGGTTATCTGTGATTTGATAGGATAAACAGAGTTGCCTGAAAGACCTGGAAGCTGATCTGACCTCACCTTCCTTTCATGATAAAATACTGTATGTGTGGGGAAAATTAATGTGGGGATGAAATGAATCTTGATGTTATAAGAAAATAGTACATGACAGGATGTCATGTGTGATTATCACCACTAAGATGATTATTTTCCTATAACAGCCCACCCTGGATTGTTTAATCTCTCTTATACAGTAGGCTACAGGCCAAAAGTTTGGACACACCTTCTCATTCAATGCTTTTTCTTTATTTTCATGACTATTTACATTGTAGATTCTCACTGAAGGCATCAAAACTAGTTCATTCATAATATAAT
>JAOTRJ010000001.1:17437023-17448488 GCA_028564905.1 Leptodoras praelongus | reverse complement strand
TTCTATTACTATTACACCTCCTTCTCCTCCTCCTACCACTACTCTACTACTATTTCTATTACTCCTCCTTCTTCTCCACTACTATTACTACTACTGCTACTACTACTTCTATTACTATTACACCTCCTTCTCCTCCTCCTCCTCCCCCTACTACTACCACTACTCTACTACTATTTCTATTACTATTACACCTCCTTCTCCTCCTCCTCCTCCTTCTCCTCCTCCTACCACTACTCTACTACTATTTCTATTACTCCTCCTTCTTCTCCACTACTATTACTCCTACTGCTACTACTATTTCTATTCCTATTACACCTCCTCCTCCACCTTCTCCTTCTCCTCCTACCGTTACTACTATTTCTATAACTATAACTTCTTCTCCTCCTCCACCTCCTACTACTACCACTACTATTTCTACTACTATTACTCCTCCTTCTCCTCCTACCACTACGATTACTCCTCCTTCTCCTCCTCCACCTCCTCCTCCTACTATTACTACTATTTATATTCCTATTGCACCTCCTCATCCTTCACCTTCTCCTTCTCCTCCTACTATTTCTACAGCTATTAGACCTCCTCCACCTCCTCCTCCTACTGTTACTACTATTTCTATTCCTATTACACCTCCTCCTCCACCTTCTCCTTCTCCTCCTACCACTACTATTACTCCTCCTTCTCCTCCTCCACCTCCTCTTCCTACTATTACTATTATTTCTATTCCTATTACACCTCCTCCTCCACCACCTCCTCCTTCTCCCCCTACTATTTCTATTACTATTACTCCTCCTTCTCCTCCTCCTCCTCTTACTACTATTTCTATTACTATTACTCCTCCTCCTCCTCCACCACCTCCTCCTTCTCCCCCTACTATTTCTATTACTATTACACCTCCTCCTCCACCACCTCCTCCTTCTCCCCCTACTATTTCTATTACTATTATGCTTCCTCCACATCCTCTTTCTCCTCCTCTTACTACTACTACTACAATTACATTTACATTTACGGCATTTGGCAGACACCCTTATCCAGAGTGACTTACATTTATATCCTTTATACACCTGAGCAGTAGATGGTTAAGCAATGGCAGGTTGGTGGTGCTGGGATTTGAATCCTTTTGAGCAGTAGTCCAATATCTTAACCACTGAGCTTACTGTTCTTCATCCTACTCCTCCTCGTCCAAGTCCTCCTCCAACTGCTAATACTACTGCTAATAATCATCATCATCTTCATCTTCATCATCTTTATCTTCTGGGAGGTGAGAAGTGAGTTTTAGTACTCATATTTTGTATTGTACTATATGTGCCATGTTTTTAATATTACTCTGTGTACTCTGTATTACATCTGTGTGTGCGGTGACATATTTTTCACAGAGGAATGCCACATTTTGGCTCCATTTTCAATATGCACATTATTACACACCATCACAGAGGCACGATGAGAAGGAAAAAAGACTTTTTCCTGTTTATTGGAGTGCAGCTGCAGTGGCGCTGCACAGATGTAATTACGCCTGGGATGTCGGGGGAGCTGTTCAGCAGGCAGCAATGAATTTGTCAGTCATGATGAGGGAGCACTCAAGAGACAGCATTAAGCAACAAGTCCGTTGTACGCCGAACTTCCATTCGTCATGCTTTTCTGACTGAAGCAAAGCAAAAGAGGTGAAGAGAGCGATCATTCAGTGATCCGCGCTCGTGCTCCGACCGTTCCAAGGCACCTGTAATAAAACCGTTTATAAACCACGTATAAACCAGGGAGGGATAAAGTGAAGAATAAATCCGGTTCTGGCTCTTCAGTGTACCCAGATAATGAGAGAGTATGTTAATGAGATTAAAACATAATGTCAAGCTACAGAGATAATCAAAACGATGATCAGATATGAAGAAATGTAATACTATGCTGAAATAAAAATGCTGAGATATAATAATAATGAATAATACAAATAATAAAATAATACTCCATGTCAAAATAATGAGATCATTCAAACATAATGAGTTCTGACACCTAAGTAATATATTAATTATTAATTAAATTAGATATCCGTTCGAAATAATAGAAAAAAGTCAAAATAATAGAAAAAAGACGACTCAAATAATGGATTATGGCACATAAATATTATAAATATTAAGTGAAAATAATGACTTAATTACGATGTCAACATAATGAGACGTACCAATGCGTTATTATTTTAAATAATGAGATATTAATTGGAAATAATTAGATATCGTGTCTAATGTGATGCTATACCAGTGTCTTAAAATGATGAATTATTAAATCAGAATCATAACAATATTGTGCTTCGATGTGAATATCTAATTAAATTTGCTTCCCATTAACATCCAATCATTGATCAAATCTTTTAATTTACTCTAGGATTTAAACATCATCTATACACAGAGGCTATATAATATATAATATTCATTCATTCATTCATCTTCTTGGCCGCTTATTCCTATTCAGGGTCACGGGGGAGCCGGTGCCTAGCCAGCAGCATAGGGCACAAGGCAGGAACAACCCTAGACAGGGCGTCAATCCATCGTAGGGCAAACACACACACACACTCACACACTAGGGCCACTTTAGAGACACCAATCAACATAACGTGCATGACTTTGGACTGTGGGAGGAAACCGGAGTACCTGGAGTAAACCCACGCTGGAGGACATGCAGACTCCTGAGTGTTATGTTGATTGGTGAAATTTAATGGCATGATATTGTCGACCTAAAAGTAGTGGTGAAAAAAACAGAAGAAGAAGAAGAAAAGGGGCTGTGGTGGCTCAATGGTTAAGGTGTTGGGTTGTTAATTAGAAGGTCATGGGTTCAAGCCCCAGTAACACCAAGCTCCATTGTTGGGCCCTTGAGCAAGGCCCTTTACTGTGAACTGCTCAGTTGTATAAATGAGATAAATGTAAGTCACTCTGGATAAGGGTGTCTGCCAAATGCCGTAAATGTAAGAAGAAGAAAAATCTTTGCCAAAAATGATAATAGCACCAATGCTATTATAAACAGCCATACTTGCTTTCAGCATATAATAATGTGAAAGCCATCTTCTTAATGCATAAGGCTTTAGACTTATACTAAGCAGATTAAAGAAATGAATATGAAGTGTCCACGTGGGTCTACTGTAGCGGGCACTCAGAAAACATAGAAGGAACCGAATAGAAGGAAGTTTGCTACTTTCCTTACAAACAGCTTAAAAAACTTTCTTTAGGTTGCTACCACTGCTAAGTGAACTCAATTCTTACGCTGTGTGCATGTGAAAAGATTTAATAACACTACATCTATTGGGAATTGAGATATAATGAAGCCTGTATGAAGTTTCTGTAATCTGGAAAAGCTGTCTGAAACGTGCCTTATTTACTGCGGCCGTGTTGCCGAGGTGCAGAGCTCGAAGAGATGATGCAGATGCTCTGCCATTCGTTACGCCATCATCTGGAAATTAAAGTGCTCATGGCCCATAATCCAATTGTGTCTCTCTGTCCGCCTCCTGCCGCAGCCCACACTGATTACTTTAGGGAGCTGTGGTGGGCCAATATTAAAACTCAGCACACGCACACACACACGCACACTGTTAGTGGTGGCATCCGCTCATACCAAACCCCTTAGACCTAGTGTCGGGTAAAAAGATGGAGCGTTGCGTCTTAAGTGCTCTCCTGGCAGCTTCAGCCCCTTAAGACATCAGCAAGCAACGGGTCCAATTTAATTAACTCACTTTGCTTAATCAAGGCGAGGTGCAGTCATTTTGTAGAGCAGCTGATGTGGCATGAGCACAGAGGCCTGGAGCTTCTTTTCCTCACATGGTAATGCTTGTGTTTAGTTCGAGCTCCATGTTCCCTAAGGACACTGAGAAAATTGTGCAATACGTAGTGATGGTAACACGTCCCACATGCATGAGGTTTTTTTTTTCGGAAGTTAAGGCAAAATGGCTTCAAATGTTAAAAACAAAACTCTTTGCATTAATAAAGATCTGTATTTTAATAAGTATTATTAGAGCTAGATTCAAGAAATCTATATCCCTAACTATGGTTTTATATTCTCTGCCTAATTAGGACTGTGGGCTAGGTATAAAAAAGCATTTATTAATAACAGAGCAGTTCATCCTCACTGCTTTAATGTTAACATGCGAGTCATGAACGTTGTCTGTTAGGTTGGCGTATTCTGTGTGTTTGTAGCAGCTCTGCGCTTATTACAGTTTCTATGCACTTCATTGCTGCTTCTAACTAGTTTAAAAAGCTACCCCAAACCAGATGACTACAGCAGGATGCTACCTACAGGGCTCTGTTGGCTGAATATTTTTGGATGCTGGACTATTTAAAGTCCATCAGCGATACTGGGGTGTTTAACAACTCCAGCAGCACTGCTGTGTCTGATCCAGTCACACCAGTACAACACACACTAACACACCACCACCACATCAGTGTCAGTGCAGTGCTGAGAATGATCCACCACCCACATAATACCTGATCTGTGCTGCTCCTGTGGGGGTCCTGACCATTAAGTGGGACTAACAAAGTGTGTAGAGAAACAGATGGACTACAGTCTGTAATTGTAGAACTACGAAGTGCATCTATATGGGAAGTGGAACTGAGAAAATGGACACTGAGTGTAGAGAAAAGGAAGTGATCATAATGTTATGCCTGATCGGTGCTGTTTACAAAAATGCTTTAAAGTGGACCTATTATTACCTTTTTTCAGTTCCTTGGGGTCTTAATGAAATTTCTGTGACATTCTTTGGTCATACCACATGGATCAAATACCTCTACTTCTCCCTGTCTAAAACCGCTCTTTCCACTTGTTTGGTTTCAGTGCGTATTGCTTTAAATGTTAGTGAGCCACCGCTCACCCTGCCCCCCTCTGCTGCGGGGTGTACTTATAGGTATATTACATGCCTTGGCAGCTGATGGGAATGAGGTTGGCTCTCAGAATGGCGTGTCTGCCATTTTGGATGCGTGAAGGCCGTTTTTTTTTTCTGCATAAAAAGCGCTGTAAGGCCGGGACAGGGGTGGCACAGTGGTTAAGGTGTTGTGTTACTGAATAGAAGGTTGGGGGTTCGAACCACTGAGCTGCCACTTTTGGGCCCTTGAGCAAGGCTCTTAACCCTCAACTGCTCTGTTGTATAAATAAGATAAATGTAAGTCACAATAAGGGTGTCTGCCAAATGCCATAAATGTAATGTTTACATTTCTCAACTGATTTTATTGAGTTTTTTTTATTCAAGGGTTTATGATCTATTTGAATCTCAGTCGCTGAAAATGTATACACAAAACCCCTTTTTCTGCCTACTCATTTTTGGAACAGTGCCATCAAAATTCAACTTTATCCACTCCGCTGTTCTGTCCTCTGAGGCTGGGAGCCGATGTGGTGTTGCATGTTGGTCTGTACAGCCGACAGAAGAACATTCATAACTGTTGACTTAATGCTGGAGCATCCACAACTAGTGGGATATGAACAAACAAAAAAACGGCAAATCGCAAATGTGATTCACAAGCTGTGGGTGCAGATACTCACTCAGTAGTGGAGATATTCCTATGGGGTTGGGCTATACAGATTCTGAGTGATTAATCTCATGTTTTCTGAAATAGGCAGCATATAAAGAACTGACTGGGTTTCATGTTTCAAAATTAGTGGGTTGGCAGGCACGGTATGTGCACAAACCCTGAAAAAGTTCATTCATAACATGTCCTCCTTTAAAATGTGTCAATTCCCAAAACAAAACAACTCAAACCCCCTCACAAAAGTGCTAAATATTGGTATTTAAAATGGTAAATATTCTAACTGGATTTTGAGCAGCTCTGCTAAAAAAACATTCAAGTACAAAAAAAAAGAAGAAAACAGCTAAGTAAGCAGGAAAGAAAACAGCTTAGTTTTTGTGCTTGGGGTAAAAGTGGAGTTGACATACAAATGGATAATTCTCTAGCTGATACTAAGAAAATAACAATGAAAGAAAATACAGAAAGGCTTTAATGGTGGCCGCTTAATCATTTTTGCTCTTGCTGTTACTGATAACATGGAACAAATTGAAACATAATCAGTGAAGCAATGCGATCAAAGCACCTTTCCTGCACAGAAATGCAACCAAGATGAAATTCAGTGCAAAATGGCTAGTGTTACTAGACACTAATCTTGTAAGAGAGGAGAAAACAATCGGCTGCAAATCCAAAATGACACCGAAAGAAATAAAGCACATAGCTTGCTTTTGTGCCTGAGCATTGGAAGTTTATAGGGTATTGATCCAGGTGACTAAAACAAGCTGTAAGGTTTGGGCAATAACAGATTGCTGAATTATTTGGTGTCTGTATTTTGCATGTTTATATCTAGCTGGGTCATGAATGGCGATCAACTAATAGTCAGCAGTGCTAGCATACTTCTCTTCCTAGTCATTCTAAGCCATTCTTTTTTTTAAAATATATTTTCTCTCATTTGGTTGTATGCCAATTCCAACCTACCAGCCTGCTCTGTCTTTGTCCACATGCCAGCTGCAAACCGAGGAGGGTAAAGACTCGCACGGATGTCCTCTGAGACATGTGAATCCAGCCGGTGCATCCTTTTGAACTGCATAACTGAACAGCCTGGGAGGGAAGTGCTATAATGCTTCCTCCACATTTATTAGCTTACAGACACCCACAGTGGGTTACTGCTGTTCTGATTAATAGGAGAGTCCAATACCTTCTCTCCCACTCAGACAGCATGACCAGTTTTGCTCTCTCAGACTCCTGACCCTGGATAATCGGGGCATCATCTGGATTCAGATTTGCAATATCCTGATGATAAGATGAAAGCTTTTCTGTTGTGCACCATTCTAAAGTATTCTTGTATCATTATCAACAAATCAGCAACTGATCTTATTGGGCATGGCAGCATTTTGCATGCCAACTGTGTCATAACTGGCGGAGTACAATGTCATTATGGTAGAAATCTGGGAGCCAGTGCAAACTCCTTACAGGCATGTCTCGCCACTTGGTAGGCATCTTGGATAACAAGATCAGGCCCCTATCTGAATAAATGGATAGAGAGCCATAAGTGGACTTAATAATAATACTTGTGGCCATGCCATGACTCAGATCCACTTCAGAATTTAATGGGTTTTTCCTTGGCCTATGCTACATCCTTCTACCAAATTTCATTTTTCTGTAATACAACACAACAAAGAAACAACCACCACCAAAAACATAACATCTTTAGCAAAGGTATGAAAAAACAAACAAACAAAACAACCCCCTCCCACAACAAAAAACCCAAACCCTAGCTCTCACACTTGTATAGCTCTAACACTTGTATATAATAATTAACATGCACAGTTCTGTTAATAAATGTAATCATTTCCATAATAATGAACATAGAGCTAATAAACATTTAGATAAGCTACATTTACATTTAGAAGAGCTTTAGAAGAGCTAGTTTCCAGTTTTGCACCAATAAAGAAAAACATGCGTGTGTGTATTTAAGCTATGAGGGTCTATGAGAATAGGGAGTGATTGCAAATAAGGAGCTTTCACATCATCCTAACTGTGATTGAGATTTTCCACACATGAGATCCTGTGTGATTCAGTTCTTCTTGATTAGAACAGTTACAGGTAAACAGACAATGCAGTACCAGAAAAACTGGTACTCCAGCCTATGCAATATACATAGCAGTGCCACCTATGCACATCATCGGTTGTGTCCGTCAGTGCGTATATAAAACGATAGAAATCCGTCGAAGCTTCTAGAGCTGTTTCCGCCGTGAGAATGGCTAGTTTTCATTGTTTTGCTTTCAAAGGTGTACCGTGACTACAAGAATTCCAGCAAAACCTCAACCTTACTACAGCAGTGTGGCTGTAAATACTCTGGGTGAACGTGATGAGCGTCGGCTGGCAAGAATCGTTTCACACAATGATAAATTTAATGCTGAAGATTGTGCAACGTTCCCTCCAAGATTCCATGCGGGACCTACCATGTATTTACTGGTATACCAGTTTTTCATATTATGATAGTGTTGCACATCTTTCTAAAAACTGCAAATATTGTGACAGAATATAAAATAATGGCTCAGGTCTTGGTTCTTTATTATGCTAATGTTATGTACCCAGTTGAAGCAGATATTCTTTTGAACAGTGCTACAAAGACTAAGTTGTACGACTCCTCATCAGAAAACAAATGTTTTCTGTAATGATATAATAGCGACACAATAATTGCACCCATTAGTGAGACAATTTTCAAGGAGAAATGATACATTTGTTGTCGTCTCTGGTTTTGACATGTGTCCACCCATTGTGAGAATGGAAGGGGGTGGAACTGGGATGCCAGAAACCACTGTTGAGCCTTCTGGAAGCGTCGTGGGTCTAATTCAACAAAACAGTGTTGACAACCACAGTGAAATGCTCGCGAAGGCAGCATTGTTGTTGTCGTGGCGGGGTGATGTACTGTTAGTGTAAACTGCCATACCAACTCGACGGCACTGAGTATGTATTAACGGTGCAAGTGGGGCTTTGTTCAGCTTTAGTCATCGCCTTGCCGAAACACCGATGAACCCCAGTGAAATGCTCACAAAGGTATATTTGCTGTAGTCGTAGTTGTCATTATTAATGTATAAGTATTAGGATGATGGTTGTACTGCACCCTATTGTATTGTAATACTTCAGTACCTAGCTTGGGTCTGACAGTGAGAAGTTTGGCCACTCTGGGAAGTCCCCAACCAATTGCACAAGGAATTTAACATCTTTTCAAGTGTAACTAAAAAGAAAAACAGGTTCCAGGGAGTTTCCAAGGAGCATATACAGTATAGCAGGAAAAAGGCATGAGATATAAATGAGAAAAAGTATATATTTTTATATACAGGGTGGGACATTTTTATGGATACACCTAAATATAATGGGAATGGTTGGTGATATCAACTTCCTGTTTGTGGCACATTAGTATATGGGAGGGGGAAACCTTTTCAAGATGGGTGTTAACCATGGCAGCCACTTTGAAGTCGGCCATTTTGGATCCAACTTTATTTTTTCCAATGGGAAGAGGGTCATGTAACACATCAACCTTATTCAGAATTTGAATACTGAAGAAATACAATGGTGTGGTTTTAACAGAACTTTAGGTCATCTGAAGGCAATTGTCTATGCTGTGAAGATACGAGATGTGCAGCATCTGAAAATGGATACTGGAAGTGCTAACATTTCTTCGGTGGTGTTGCCATCAGTGTGTCAAGAGTGGGAGAAGAGGGTTGGATTGACAATCCACCACAATGGGCAGCACTTTGAACACATTTTATAAGTGGTCATAAACTTGTAAATAACTTATGAAAGAATAAAGTTACGTTAAAAACCACACCCTTGTTTTTCTTGTGAAATTCTCAATAAGGTTGATGTGTTACATGACCCTCTTCCTATTGGAAAAAATAAAGTTGGATCCAAAATGGCCGACTTCAAAGTGGCTGCCATGGTTAACACCCATCTTGAAAAGGTTTCCCCCTCCCATATACTAATGTGCCACAAACAGGAAGTTGATATCACCAACCATTCCCATTATATTTAGGTGTATTCATATAAATGACCCACCCTGTATATATATGTATATATATATATATACTTTACCAACTGTTTTACAATTGGATGTATTTCTGAATACTTTCAGAATGTATTGAAGTCGTTAAAAGCAAACAGGTAGTTTGTGAAAACACAATATTCTTTGCAAATGAACAAATCAATTTATCACTGATGAGCTCAAACCCATTTTTAAATTGGCTGTCCCAACAAGCTTAAAGCTTGTAGAAAAGTGAAGAAATGACCAGCTTTTCATTTCATTTTGTTTAGGCTGTCTCCCATGTTCTACCTGAAAGCGAGGCTTCTTTGTCCAGTTAGGGAATAGGTTATGCTGGTGATGCTGAAATGTATGCAAATGGGAGCTTACTTTGAATTTCCTAAGCTTTGATGTTTCGACATAGTCTCAGAAAAAGCCCACTCCTTTGTCTCCCCTGTCTCTACTTCTTGTTATTGCATTAGACCAAGAAGTTATTTCTCTATTTTCTTTCTCTCTCTGGGCTCTCCTGGGCTTTGAATGTGGATAAGATTCTTTTCCCAAAGGCTTAAAGACCTTTCTCTAAGTAAGGGCAGGAGCAGGTAATGCAGTATTATCATCGCCCACATCCCTTTCCGCTTCTTTCCCCTTTAATCATTATTTATATCAGGTGTGTAGGCTCACGTCGGAGCCTGTCTGGGTCTCATTCTGCAGAGGTGACTCGGGGTTTGGGACTTGAAACAGCTGGATGCTTCTGGGGATAGAAAAAAACGGATTGTTTTGAAGGGATACGGTTCAGACATATCAGGAATAAATAACACTGTAATTCAAATAGTTATATAAATGTCTGTCCAGTTCCTTCAGCTAAAGAAATTGAGTTTAGATAGACAGATAACAGAGTCGGAAATACGTGTTGTATGAGTTGTTTTTAAAGTTATTTTAACCCACGTCGTCTCTATTTGCATTAGTCAAGATTCCTGAGCTCTACCCGAGCTCTTTTTATTCTCAGTTGAGTTAACAGTGGGCAAAGGATCACTGAAACTGGGCAGCCTAAAGGTTTACTGCGTTGTGCATTCTGAGATGTTTTTCTGCTCACCACAGCTGTAAAGTATGGCTATTTGAGTAATCCGGTCCGCTCTACTCAGATCTTTCTTGTCTCCAATGATGTAGAACCCTGGCATGTGAAAGTGTGGAGGAAGGCTCAGGAGTAGGGCTGTAACGATGCATTGTGGCCCTACGCATCGCAATGCAAAAATGTGATGATGTGACTTATCACGATTTCACGTGCACTCTGTGTATAATGCCATCTAATGTATGTAATAGCATTTTTTTATCAGCAGAGGGTTCCACCCTCACCTGCACATCATACGTCATGCTCTCATTCACCTCAGTCTGAGCCGCAGCTTCAAAACAAAAGCAAACACGATGCAAAGTTTGAAAGAGGCAGACTATGTCACTATAACTATAGCACATGTGATCACCGGAGAGAAATGGCGAGCTTCGTACTCCAGACTCGACTCATTTTCGAGTCACACACCGGGCTAAACATAGGCGAGGAAATCGGCTCTTTCAGAGTCAGAGCTTGAAAAAGAAACATTGCTGTCATTACTTGAAATATGGAGGTAGT
The DNA here is from genome assembly GCA_028564905.1 of Leptodoras praelongus. Classification (NCBI taxonomy): domain Eukaryota; kingdom Metazoa; phylum Chordata; class Actinopteri; order Siluriformes; family Doradidae; genus Leptodoras; species Leptodoras praelongus. Next base: position 17,437,375 of record JAOTRJ010000001.1, on the reverse strand, counting down.
GGTGAAGGAGGCTGGACTAGCACTACACATAAAGTGTTTTGCCCCACACTTTAAAGCTTGCTTTTCAAGCAGGACTAACCCGCGTCACTCGGTTGTTGGGTCGAGTGAGGCGCAGAGCCGATTTTTCTTCCACCGCTTTATTACTGATCCCCCCCCCGCATAAACTCATCATCTTTCTTTCATTTGAAGGAGACTAAAAACTGCACATTATTTTGAATTGTCAGTCAGTCAGTCATTTTCTGTACCTCTTATTCCCAGTCACGGGGCCACGGGGAAGCCGGCGCCCAGCCGGCAACTCTGAGCGCAAGGGCAGGAACCAACCCTAGACAGGGCGCTAATCCATCGTAGGGCT
>JAOTRJ010000001.1:17151127-17163020 GCA_028564905.1 Leptodoras praelongus | reverse complement strand
TGTAAATAGTCATGAAAATAAAGAAAACGCATTGAATGAGAAGGTGTGTCCAAACTTTTGGCCTGTACTGTACATCCATGCAAGGTTAGAGGTACAGTACTGTGCACATGTCTTAGGCACAAAGTCTCCATAGGAGCTGTGGCAGTTTCTCCAAGTTGCTCAGTAATACCTACCAGCTAATTACTGTACAGTGCGATGCAGAAGTCTTGGGCACATGTAAACAGTAATGAACTAAAGGGAGTCCATATTTGGTGTGGCTTTTTTCTTAAACAGTGTTCCCAGGTGTTTCACAATGTGTGCAGTTTTATAAGGAAATTAGCTTCCAAGTGTTTCTGAGCATCTTGGAGAATCTGCCACGGCTCTTCTGGAGACTTTGACTGTCACACTTGCTTCTTTTTTTGCATGCAAAACCCTTCATTATATTTTTATTTATTTTATTTAATTTTTTTAAAGTACTCTGTTATGTAACGTGTTACTGACGTGGCAAACGTCATGGTATAACGGTGTGTGATTTGATTACGAAGTGATGTTACCTCAGTGGACGGCTTGGGAACACCCACATACGTATAAATCTTGAGTGAGATTCAGCGCTGGCTGGCGTGAATTGTCAAGGCATGATGGTGGCTGTTGGATGGATGGCATTCCAGATCGAAGTTGTTAGGGCATTTAACATGCCACAAATCCACAGGGTCATGTGTGTACAGGAACGCACCATAGACGGTATTACCACCCACAGCGGATGTCACAGTGACCCACGGGTGCTTAATGATCGTGAATAGTCCGTGCCAACAAACAAGAGACTATGCACATTCAATACAGGAGGCCCCACATCCATAATCCACAGGTCACTGCAGCTTTCATTAGCTTCCATGGAATGTGGGAGGAGAAGACCCACCACAGAGCCTCTGCTAACACCACAACCCCAGACAACGTTCGTTTTTGTTTTTTTTTTTTCTATTAAACCTGTATGTGGTGGTACACTCTTTCTGTCCCTGAAAAAGAACATTTCAAAGACATCACCGAAAGTCCAATATTGCCATGACCTTCATGTCCGTGACGAGTGCAGGTAAACTTCAGACTGCAACTCTACATGAAACAGGAGGCGTTTCATAAGAGCTAGAGATGAGAAAATAACAGCACTGCTATATTTATAGTAGCCTGTTTACTCTCTCCACTTCCAGTCTTGCATTTGTTTAGTTCACTCACACATTCTTTCCACTGATTGGCTTCCTTTCACCATCCAGTTGAATTTTGGTGCCTTAAAATTGGGGCTCTGGGTTTGACGTGTTTAAGCTGGTCATTTCTTTTCTCCACAGATTTCTTAAATGGGTTCAGGAATCCAAATCTTGAATGCAACAGTTCATTAAGTTTCACATGTGATGGAACGTTGAATGAGCACGCATTTACTTTTACTGTTAAAACGCAAACATTCACCTTCATTATGACGCACAGTGCCAAAAATGTCACTTTCACTTATGTATGCTAGTCTTAGCTAGTGATGGCCAGATGAAGCCTCATGAAGCCTTGAAGCCAATTTGTTAAAAAAAACTCCCCTGATGGGCCATAAAAACACCTTAATTTCATTTTGTGTGGTTCATTCATTTAATCTGTTGTTGTGTGGGTAATGGTAATAGAGGTAATGACAAAAAAACTTGTCTGTATGATTCCAATGTTTAAATCAATCCAGTAGGCCATGGGGTATTTTAAAACCGTTAAAGCAGTGTTTTATAAAGATGAGATGGTGTTGGTGCTTATGAATGCTGGGGTGATGTATATGTTCATAAACATTCGAGCCACTTCCTGAACCAGCAAGGCTTCAGATGTCCTCACCTTGCTGGATTTCTCAACACACACTCCAAAGCCTCAGTACAGTACATCCCATCACTAGTGTTAGTTAGCTCGTATCGTTTTGTGTAACACATCAAATACTACAAAAAACATTTTTCCCCTCCAAGTGGACAAAGGCTTTCACTTGAATTGCTAAAATTATCAAATTAGTAAGGAGTGTGATGGCAATGTTCTCCATCTACAAAGGATTAACATGTATAGAGCTATGAGAAGGCAGTTCTTAACATTGTATGACCACAGTACTATACACTTTAGAATGGCTTCAGGAGGTTGAAGGTAATCTGAGTTTAACTCCCGGTAGCAGTGTGTACAACAGACGTCCAAGTCCTCCTTGGCTCGATGTGTGTCTCGAAAGACCAGACGAACTGTCTGCTGCTGAATTAGCTAACAAATTCTACCTTTTTGTAAACGCAGAGACCCGGGATGCCCCCAGCAAACCGGATGACCCCTCAAGGTCCGCCCATGGGTCCTCCAGGCTACGGCGGTAGTCCAGTACCTCGCCCTGGAATGCCGGTCATGGACCCATCTCGCAAAAGGCCTGCCCCACCTCAAATCCAGCAACAGCAGCAAGTCCAACAACAGAACCGCAACCAACAGTAAGTTTTAGGGAAAAAAAAGTGTGTGCAGCTAATTGGTAGATTTGCTGTATGTACAGATCTAAATTGTGGGTATTTTTTTTCTCATTTAGTGCCAAGAAGAAGAAGATGGCTGATAAAATTCTACCTCAGAGAGTAAGTGGCTTTTTTTTCCACTCAAAGTAGAGGTGTATTGCGTCTTAAGTAAATCAAAAAGACTCATGCGCTTTGACAAGTGGGAGGCCACGCCTCTTTCACTGTTCCTAGGCACATAGGCCACACCTCCTTTTAATGGACCTGACAGACGCAGCATCTTTGCCTCATACTGTATTGACTCATTTGATGTTTCGAAACTAGATGTTCCACATAGCAATGAGGAATATGACTGCCACATAAAATGTAAGAATGAAGTGAAATAAGCGTACCAAATGTCAAAATTGTGGCCTATTGAGATGTCTGTTGCAGCGCCCCCCTATGGACGAAATTTTATAAAATTTGGTGTGCATCTAAACAATGTGGTAGTGATACAGGTTCTGAAATTTCGAGACGTTGGAGACTTGACATCACAATATTTTGGCTAGTGAATTCCTAGATTGTTGCTTTGACCATTATTCACTAATTGGTGCTACACCACAGTCACTAGAGTAATGCACCTCCTATAGGCCATCTTGCCATTTTCCGGAAAATTCTAGAAAATGGTTTTCTAGTTAATGCCCCAAAAATGCTTGGACCCTTCCTGAATTCAGGCACTGCTACTATAAACTGGGACAACACTCATCTGGAGACACAAACTTTATATTCTCTATGAGACGTGTTGGACTATAACCATATCGAGGTTTATGCAGATTCGTGAAGTCCATGATGTCATCAATCAAATATTTAGAGGAAACCTCAAATAAAAACACATGACCACCAAGTGGTAGCTGCAGCGGTCCTAATATACAATACCGTACTAAAGAGACGTGTGCATTCGGTATCTGACTGACTATAAAGAGATGTTCACGCTACTGTTTGGGTTTATTAAAACCTTACCATGATGTGATTCAGTAGTTTGCGTTTCTGGCAGACAAGTGTGAGGCCACACCTCCTTCACTGGGACTAGTAGGCACATAGGCCACGCCCCCTTTCAATGGGCTCGACCTACCCGGCATGAAAGCCTCAGATGTTATTGTCATTTGAGTTCATCTCTTTCTATATAATGGCATGCTAAAGAAGCTTTTGGTGTCTGTCTCCATCTGTAAAGAGATTTTTCAGTCACTGTTGCCTCCTGATTTTATATGACAGCATCATTTGTAAAAATGTGCATCAAACCAAATATAACCTGACAGAATCCTGTAACCTCAGTCAGTCTGATCCTTCATGTTTCTTCCTCCTTTCATTCATTATTAAAAATAAAACGTACCTTGATGGAATGCCCTGCCATCAGTGATATGTACTACTATAAAGACAAATATGAAAGAACTTTTCTCTTTTTTTTTTTTTCTTTTCTTTTTTCCCCCTAAGGTGATTCTGGATTTCCCAGATTATTTAAAGTTAAAAGTGCAAATGTAAGATGTAAATCTCTCCTTTATCTTATTTTCATCTAGAAAGATAATGTACATATGCCAGTGCCCTGTGTATAGCCTGACTGTGCTGGAATGGCAGTAAACCATAACTACTACTTCTACTAATCTTCCTTCTTCCTGTCTCTGCAGATCAGAGAGCTAGTCCCCGAGTCTCAGGCTTACATGGATCTGCTGGCCTTTGAAAGGAAGTTGGATCAAACCATCATGCGAAAGAGACTCGATATCCAGGAGGCCCTGAAGAGACCCATCAAGGTTAAGCATCTTTACTTGGATTCAGTACAAACAGTACCTGAGTTTTAATAGTGTGATGTAGAAATGCCTACGAGAATATTATCACAATAATCGAATTACTTTTTGTCACAACTTATGATACTTTGCTGTTATTTTTTACATTTATTGACTTCTGTATGTTTATCTGTGTTGGCTTTGGGCAGAAAGTGTGATTGGCTAGATCTGGGTTCCCCAACCAGGGGTTCATGCTGACTTTGTCGTGGGTTCATGCTGACTCAAAAACATGTTAACAATATATAATATTACACCAAAATATCATTTAAACTGATAATACTGTAGCATTTTATTGCCATAGAGTTGATAGAATTACTTGGAGTTCGTTCTTAGAATTTAAAAGTTGGCAGTAAATTACAATGTTAGCTAGGTATATATTAATATGTTGACAGTGGCAGGGCCAAACTGTTTTCCAAGTGTGTGATGTTTGAAGCAGCTTTCATTTGGAAGCAAAATATGAAAACCCTGAGAGGAACATGCGCTTTTAGCAGAAGATGCAGGTAGGAGGGAGCCTGCCCCGATAACACTTTGTAGGCCATTGTAAGTGCTTTTATGCAAGCAGCCACTGGTAGCCAGTGGAGCTCAATGAGTAGTGAAGTGACATGTGCCCATTTAGGTTGGTTAAAGGCCAGGCGCACTGCCGCGTTCTGAACCATCTGAAGTGGCTTTACAACACGGGCCGGGGCGGCCCATTAGCAACGCATTGCAGTAGTCGAGACAGGAGGTGACCTGCTTTACATCTCCACTTAACAATTAACGGTTTAGGTTGAAGTGGTTCACCTGACAATAGATTTGTTTATTGGTGTTTAACAATTCAATTTGAATGTTGGACACAAGGTTGCATCAATATACAAGTCTTTCATCAGTACACAAGTTCAACTTTTTCGAGCACATTCATGAGGCAATTTGTTTGTATGTCCAATTCACCAAACTTGCATGTCTTTGGACTGTGGGAAGAAACCAGAGTTCCCGGAGTAAACCCAGGCAGACACATGCAGACTCCAGACAGAAAGTACCCAGATTGCTCCCACCTGGGCATCGAACCCAGGACCTTCTTGCTGTGAGGCGACGGCGCTAACCTCTGATGTAATGTGTAATCTTGTGGTTGGGTATTCAGTAATTGGGTATTCTATATTTAATGCAGGCACTGAAGCACATGGGTTCTTCCATGGCCCATGCTACACCCTTCTACCATTTTTCATGACAGTTGACTCTGTAGCTTTTTTCATAATCCTGCTGCCAGACAAACCAACAAACAAACGGCGCTGAAAACATAACCTCCTTGGTGGAGGTAATGAGTAAATAGGTCTCATCTGGTGCCCCTTTCTTTCTTTTTTTTTTTTATTTGGCGACTGTAACAGGATTATAACGTAACTGGAGTAGTAGGATATGAACTTATAAAGGATGACACATTGGTGTATACGTATGCACCACAGTGAGAATGAGATCAGCTGATGGGTAAATGAAATCGGTTGGTCACTAAAATGCTTGAATTGTGTTCTTTACTCAGCAAAAACGAAAGCTGCGAATTTTCATCTCCAACACTTTCAACCCCGCCAAGCCTGACGCTGAGGACGGCGAGGGAACTGTAGCATCATGGGAGCTACGAGTGGAAGGCCGGCTGCTCGAGGACGTAAGTATCAGCATGTCTAAATATTCTGGAATTATAGCAAACACCTTGGAGTAGGGATATTGCCTTTTGGTTAGAAACCACATGTATTAAACCCCAGTAGCTAAATGTAAAAAAAAAAAAAAAGAAAAAGAAATTGATCAGGCAGTGTGTTTCCAGTCTTCAGCTGTCCAGTATTGGTGAGCCTGTTCCCACTGTAGCCCCAAATTCCTGTCTTTGACTGACCGAACCTGATGTAGTCTTTTGCTGCTGTAGCCCTTCTGCCTCGTGCTTTTCTGCTCACCACGGTTGAAAAGAGTGATTGTGTTACTCTAGCCATTTTGTGTCTGCTTGAACCAATCAGAACTGCAGCTCACTGGATGTTTTTTGCACCATTGTGGGTAAATTCTAGAGGTTGTGCATAAAATCCAACGCCACCACCAGCTCATTTGGCACCATCAAGCAGGACTTGGTTCAAGTCACTGGGGTCATGTTTTCTCCCAGTGAACTGAAGTTCCAGATGTATAATCTGCATGATTTGAAACATTGTGTTGCCAGATGACTCACAATTAAACATATTTAAGAACCCCTGGTTTAAATTTTTAGGTCTGAAGATTTCTTGGGTTATTTTTTTCCACAGTTTTATGTGTATGCTAAAGGTTGCCATGTTGGTAAGAATTCTGCTTAAATAATTTTCAACATTTTAGTCATCACTGGTATTTGGTCATTATGTCCTTCTCTGTAGAAGTCTCTGTAGAAATCGGCCCCAAGTTCTGTTTTAAAAGCAATACGTATATAAGGAAATTTTTTTAACATCATTCCTTATCTGTCCAAATAATTTCTTCCAGACTGCTGTATCTAAATACGAGGCCACCAAGCAGAAGAGGAAGTTTTCCTCTTTCTTCAAGTCTTTAGTGATTGAATTGGACAAAGACCTGTACGGGCCTGACAATCATTTGGTAGAGGTGAGGCGCTTTGCCTTCGATAGCCGTCAGTCATTTAACAGCGGCTGTGTTTGTGTGTAACAACTGATTTGTTGCGCAGTGGCACAGAACACCCACTACTCAGGAGACCGACGGCTTTCAGGTGAAAAGGCCCGGAGATGTGGGGGTGCGTTGTACCGTCCTCCTCATGCTCGACTACCAGGTAAACCGACTGCTATGGATTTGCTATGAATGTAATAACCTCTTGTATATAATAATGTCTCAAATCAGTTTTGTATTTGAGAATGTTCTGTTCTCAAAAACGTGAATCAGAGTGATTGCAGCGCTCTATTTTTCTTCAGGCAGGCTATAAAAATTCTTTTCAAAATCTTCTTGGCTCTCCAGCTACCACCAGGTGTCACTATAATCAAGTAAATTAATTGTATGTGAATTTGGAGGGAAAGGTGTGATGCAGCTTGCCCTTGTGTGATGCCCCGCCCCTTTTTGGGTGTAAACATCCCCTCTAATTTGACTGGTGGCAAATATAAATTCTGAGGTCTTTAGCATCAATTTACATCATAATTTGGAACTTTTAGGCATGAGGCATGGTACATTTTTAAACATTTCTTTTCACCCTAAAGGGGGCGTGGTCATTCTGATCTCAGGGTAATGACATATGGCTGCTTTCATCCACAGTCTTCATGTCATTTATAATTTGCCTATTGAGTCAGTGATCAGCAGTGTGCTGAGAGTGCCGAGATGAAGTGTCAGGTTTAAAGCGGTGTCCTCGTCCTGTGCCCTCTGCAGCCTCCTCAGTTTAAGCTGGACCCCAGACTGGCACGCATGCTGGGCATCCACACCCAGACCAGACCAGTCATCATCCAGGCTCTGTGGCAGTACGTGAAGACACACAAGCTGCAGGACCCACATGAGCGCGAGTTCATCAACTGTGACAAATACCTCCAGCAGGTAAGGAGGAGAAGCTCACAGTGAACAAAATAAAGCAGTTAATATGTACATAAGCCCCTCCATCTGTGACTTATTTTACATCTTCTGGTTTAATTAGCTAGCTATTAAAAATTTTGAATTGTATCCTGAACACCGTTAGCTGTTGTGGATATTCCAGCCACTTGACATGGCCCAGATTCTCTCGTCATGCTTTCTCTGCTGAAGCAAATCTTTTCTTATTAGACTTAAATGTCAGATATTGGACTTCAGATATCACATGATCATATAGGTGTCCACAAACTTTTGCCCATATAGTGTATGTAGAGCGTCTCATGTAGAAGTTCATTTGTTTTAGTTGTTACTATAGAAATTGTATACCGGTGTAATACAACTCATGATTTGCCATCATGAACAAAATGACTGTAGGTGGCCTTTCGGTGCTTGGCCTCCTTGTTAACAAAGATCTAAGCGTTTTATGTAGCTAAAAAAAAAAAGCTTGATTGTTCCATGCAGATCTTTGAGACTCAGAGGATGAAGTTTTCTGAGATTCCTCAGCGACTGCATGCTCTGCTGATGCCTCCTGAACCGATCATCATCAACCATGTCATAAGGTAGACCTCGAGCATTATGAGAGCGTTTTGCGCGACGTACCCGAGAGCTCCACTCATTGTTTTTTCCTGTTCACCCCGATCACCAGCGTGGACCCAAACGACCAGAAGAAGACTGCCTGCTATGATATTGATGTTGAAGTGGATGATACACTTAAGACCCAGATGAACTCTTTTCTCCTGTCCACTGCCAGTCAGCAGGAGATCGCAGGCTTGGATAACAAGGTACGCAAAACCCCTTTAGTGCTGCGGGTTTTTTTTTAATCTATATATATATATATACACACACACACACACACACACACAAACAGTACTGTGCAAAAGTCTTAGGCACCCTGGTGTTTTCTTATTGATTAATATCATCCATGAGAAACAATTAGAGAGATATAATTCAGGCTGTTAAAAACACATTTAAAAGAATATGGTATAAATATCGTTATCGTCAAAATCCCCCAAAATATCAAGATATTATTTTTTTGTCCATATCGCACACCCCTACCTTCAATAGATTTTGCAGAGTACTGTATATACACTGTGGGGTACAATCTGAACTTACTCAACTACTCTTACTCAAATGATCTGATCTATGCAGATTGCCTCAGAGGCAAATCAGGCTTGAAAATCGGTGTTCAAAGACGCGATCCGAGAGGCACGCAGACTCCCAAATAATATCTAGCATGCTAAATGTCTGGACCTGTCAGCAAGTCCAGATCCTGTAGTGTGAGAAGTGTTGAGAGTCAGATCCAATCAGAACGCAGGATACGGAGGGAAGGGAAACCCAGGCCCGGCCTGTAATGGGCAGGTGTCGGGAACATGTGGACCGTGTTGGTCTAAGCGCCACAACTTCCTGAAATGAAGTTGAAGTAAAGAGTTTTTTTTAAGTGCTCAGATACTTTGGGAGTGCCTGTGGACAAAGCCTTCAGGTTTTTTGTAGTATTCTTTTTTAATGTATTATCAGCGGACAGCAACTTGCTTCTTGCTGACTTCTGTTTTTAGGAAGATAAAAAACCACAAACGTCTCGAGCATGGTCACTTCTTGCGTGTGTTTTCGTGACAAAATGTACTTTGGAGGCCAGACAGACACGTCTGTGTTTCCTCCCGGTGAAAGATTGTGTAACGTGTGACCCACTACAACAACTTAAACATTAATGATTACAAGAGAGCAAGTTGTGTAGTTGGAGAAATCTGGCGACTTTGCATGTCGTGTTGTGTCCAGTCCTTTATGCAAATGAGCTCCTTTTCACCAGCATTGTTATTTATGCCCCTTAGAAGATACACGGGCTACACTGACATTGCTCACTCATTCCATGCGCAAGACAGGATGGATGTTTCTTATATAATGTGCAGTACCGGTGTCACTGGCCCTTTAAGACCATGAGCTGAGGGCCATGTTTTTATTTCCCTGCTGTGCTGCTTGTCCACATGGCCCATGGAATGCGAGTCAGCTTATTGTTGATTTCCAGTTCCTAATCAGTGCTTTGCGATCACCACAGTCTAATAAACGCAATAAAAGGTCTTGCTGCCGTTTGAAATAAGCAGCAGTCTAGAGTAGAGGTGCGGTTATGAAATGCTTTGCTTGCACAATGACCTTCGTTCACAGGGCAACGAGTGAGCAGTACGCAATTGGAGATGAATCCGAACAAGCGAGCGTGTTCGTCGTCTTATCAGCATTATGTTTTTGTGAACAGCGACCTGGCATCATTTCTGCACCTGCAGTTCTTATAGGATAAACCGACACTGTTTCAGTAGAGTAGCTGTAATAATCCTGAAGAGTCTGACTCTGAAGAGTCTGAAGAGTTCACGGTTCCTGAGAATAATTCCTCAGATGTTTGAGTACACATCAGATTTGGCCATCTTAACCCTAGTCTGGTACTAAACTGTGAATCTGATTGTTCACTGGAGAACCCAGATTTGGTTTCTTTTCCTCTTCAGAGCTGTGTTCCTCACTTGCTTTTCTCTTTTCTCTTTTTTCACATTGCAACCTTTGAGCCCATTGTTTTTCAGATTCGTTCCCTTTGACCCGCTTTCATCACTAGTCGGGCAGCTTGCAGTCATCTCGCTGCTTCCGCCGTTCAGTGTTAGTTTTTCCTCCTTATTGCTTTGCATGTAAAGCATGTGCCAACATATAGGTATATTCATGTTTGTATTGTGGGTGGTTTATTATACGAGTGTTGAAGGTTGTTGACAAGGTTAAAGATAAGAGTAGTGGCATCACCCCACACCCCACCCCCACCACAGCGCACCTTCTCTCGTATCACACCAATGTACTAACGTTACTCATGATTCCCATATATACTCCATCACTGAGTGTAACAGCAGTAGTAGTGGCATAAGTTAGCAAAATTTAAATCACAGTGTCCTACACACAGCCTAAACATATATTTACCTTTACATGGTGGCATGTGGTTAGTCGAAATCCAACAACGTTTGAAGAAAAATGAGAAATAAGCAGAGATCTCTGGCTCACCAGCATCAAGCTGAAGTTTACATTTACATAATAATAGTTATAAATTACGCTGGTATAGCGCCTTTCACAAACACAAGGTTGCTTAACATAGTAAAGGAGGAAGGGAGAAAATGCAAACCTAATCCTATAGGAGCGGATTAGATTTGCATAACCAATAATGGCCCAAATAATGAAGCAGCTCTAGATAACTGCATACGGAAATATACTCCTAAATGGAAAATGTAAACATGAATAAATGCGCTTAACCACGTGTGTCTTGAGTAAACTTTCCCTTCCTGGCTTTCAAAAGCTGTGATCTTGTGAATCACTTCATCGGAATCACACCCTTTTGCAATATTTCAGCCTCGGAAAGCAATGAACGCCCCATATTGGCCCGCGAATAGTTCTTTATAATTTCCGCTTTGAAAAGACGCAGGCGGACACCATCAGCAATGCAAACAGTGTTTGCTTGTAGCGCCTACAGACGAAACCACGTGATTCCTAAGCTGCAGCTCTGAGCGGAAAGCGTTGGACGGTTCAGAAGGTAAATTAGCACAGCGTTTTAGTCTTGTAGGTACTGTATTTTGTACATACAAAAATGTTTTTGTTGTTAAACCTGAATACAGAGATTTTTATAAGAATAAATAATGAAATAACTTTCAGCTGAAACACATTGTGTTGGATTCCAGTAATGCTGCGAAAAGATTCTGAAGCTTGCAGCCAGAAAAGTGTACAGCATGGCAGACCCTCTCCGAGCCACTGGGCAGGGCATCCGAGATCTGTTTAGTCCATCAAACTTTTTCTTTTAGCTGTATTGCTTCATTTATGGTAGTGTATATTGTTTGGGTCTAAATAATATGGGTGTGTATAAATTAAATATCATTACCAAGTGTTCTGTCCAGGTATTTGGACTGATGAACCAAAAAAAGATAAAGTAAGCAGTGGATGCTTCTGGAAAATGTTTTTAACTAGTTTATTGAGCACCAGCTCTGCTCTCCATGCTTGTTTTTTAGGGGTCCGTAGCACTTGTGTGCAAGGACACCTATTGTTTTTGTTAGGATTTTTATTATTATTATTATTATTATT
>JAOTRJ010000001.1:16948293-16958368 GCA_028564905.1 Leptodoras praelongus | reverse complement strand
TAGGGTTGTTCCTGCCTTGCGCCCTATGCTGCCGGCTAGGCACCAGCTCTCCTGTGACCCTGAAAAGGAATAAGCAGCCAAGAAAATGAATGAATCAATGAATGTATTACATACTTACATACTTTCTTGTTCCGTGCTTTTACCTCGGCTCTCTTACCTTTTTGTGGAATGTTTTCTCTGTGAATGAAGTATTGGTTGAATCCCGAGCCAAATTTCATACAAAGTGGGACAATACAGTGAATCTGCATTTTACTCATAGAAAGCTTTACTCTCTCACAGAAAGACTAGTTTTATGCCAAACATCCAAAAGCTCAACAACATTATTTCAGTAGACCAAGATCTCAGGAGAGAAAAGGAAACTGGACTTTACTGAATACGTTGCCAGATCTAATAAATTACATTTATGGAGGACACACATGCAAAGCCTAATTTCATGCTGCTGAGAAACAGAGGAACAAGCAGTGCTATTTTCAGCAACCACATTCATGTGGCCTGAAAAATGGCCTGTCCACAAAGCTGTTTAACAGAAAATAAAGTTTTATTTTAGCATCAGAAGAAAATCAGTAACACAGACATTCTTTTCCGTTCTGAATGTGGGGATTCAAGCCAAAGCCTTTTTGGATGAATTGGTATGAAATGGAAATGCCAATATCTGCCAGAAAAAGTATTGGCCTCCTTGATTTTATTCTGTTTCTCCACAACCATGTGAAGAATGCAGTGTTATTGAGTTTCTTGAATTTTTGTTTTTGTTTTCATTGAATGGATGTTCACTGAATATCCAGAATTGTTTGAGCATAGGGCAGAACAACATCATCCTGCATCATTTTTAACTGACAAGTTAAAAAATCTTTAGCTGACAGGTTTGCATGTAACTTTTTATGTCTTCTAGTATATCAGTGGATGTGGCCTCAATTATAGAAAATAATGCTTTCCACTAAATAGCCAATGTCTTGTGATATAAAGGCTCAAACGTCAGGAAATTCCACACATGAAATTTCATCCATAGGGGTTACAACAGACATGTTTCAATATCTGAAGACCTGCTTAAGCTACAACTTCCTGCCAAATTTCACACATTCTGTATTCCATATGGGGCACATTGCCAAAACAGTTGTTCCTAAATACAACTTCAATTCAGTTCAATCCAACTGTATTTCTGGACATTGCCCTAAAGCAGCTTTACAAAGACATACAATCCAGACATAACTTATACAGGATTTATCCCTACCAGTGTGACTTAAACAGTGGGACAGAATGACTCAGGGCTGAAAATAGGAACGTTAGGAATCGACAGATAGAACTTTTTATTAATTGAGGCAGACTTTTTTTTTTCCTTGATTGAAAAAAATATTTTTTTTCTTTGACAGTATGGTCCAGGGAATCTATTTTACTAACAATGATCACAGTCATCATTCTCAATTAATCAAACAAACAAAACTTTTTTTTTTACTTTTTTTTTTAAACAGTTGTTATTAAGTCTTTGGAGGTCTCTGAACTATTGGGGGTGACATTTTCTTCAGCAGTTCCTCAAATGCTTTACAGACTGGACTGTAGGTGTGGGTGGCATGGTGGCACATTGGGTAACACTGTCACCTCACACCAAGTAGCACCCAAGTTCGATTCCGAGGCCAAGCCAAGTTCCTTTCTGTGTAGAGTTTGCATGTTCTCCCTATATGTGTCTGCCCTACAATGGACTGGTGACCTGTCCAGAGTGTTTTCCTGCCTTTCCAGCACCCCCCACAACCCAGCAGGATTAGCAACTTAAATAATGAATGAATTTCACGTATTTATTCATTTTTTCAAGGGAAGCTTGGTTTGTCTCAATACTGTTTGTTTTTACTCAATACTGTCCCTTCAGCAGAAACAACTCCCAAAGGATCGCTGTTGGAGACTTACAGAAAAAAACATAGCCACCAAGTCTCCAAAACTACCTTCAGACAGCCAACAGATTATTTGGAAGACATGCCAGGAAAAAGCCTTTCCTGTCATCTCACCACAAATGTGGTTCCTGGAGTTGGAACTGTGTTCTATGGTCAGACAAAACAAAAAATGAGCTTTTGGAAACAAATACCCAAGGTGTGTTTAGCATAAAAAGAAGGATTACCACTGAAAAGAAGCTGATGCCCACATTTAAGTATGGTGGATTGTCTGTAATGTCGTGGGGCTGTTTTTTTCTCTAAAGGCCCTGGGAACCTCGTTAGGGTCTGCCTCTGCCAAGAAACTAAAAATGGGTTATCCATGGATCTTCCAGGAAGACAGTGATCCAAAACATATGTCCAGATCAACACAATGTTGGTTTACTAAACACAAAATCATGCTTCTGCCATGGCCATCTCGGTCCCCTGCTCTAAAGCTCATAGAAAATCTGTGAAGTGAGCTAAAGAGGAGAGTGCACAAGAGAGAACTTGGACCCTGGACCATCTGGAAAGATTCTGTAAAGAGGAATAGTCTCAAATTCCCTAAGTGCCAATAATTGTGGCAAATATGGTTTTGTTAAAAGTTGTAATTATTTCACGATGAGGAATTTTTTCCCTTCATAATACATTTACTTTAGTTAAAGGTTGGGTCATTTATTTGTGTGAGATTAATCTAATTTACCAAAGGGTACATTTCTTTAACCATTTTTATTCATCTTTTCCAGGGATGCCAATAATTGTGGAGGAGACTGCTGAGGTTTAGCTGAGGTTTAACAAATATTTAACCAAGATTGGTATGATATAATAAAAAGGCAAGTGTAAATATTTAACCAAGATGCTATGAAAAATAAGTTCATTATGGGACCTGACATACTCCAAAAAATAGTGAAATCAGTACCATGTGACAGTCCGGTGATAAACCATAATTCACTCTCCCTTCTGAAGAAAATTTCAAGGACCATGCTTTTGCTTTAGATTTGGCAATAACTTTTATATTATTGTAAATAAGCCATGTATACTGAATAGAAGAGAAACATCTACATGATAGATGAAAATTCATTTGAAAATATTTTCAGAATACTATTTTGTGCAAATATGGCAAATGTGGCAAATGGCAAATATGGCAAATTAGAGTGCTCAGGACTATTAGGTAAAGCCGGTGTGGGTATAGTTCAAATTCATAGAGGTGTTATATCAGCACTCATACAACTTATCCAGTTAAATTACTCAGTCTACAGTTGTAGAAACTGTTATAAATAAAGGTGCCAGAAAAGGAGATAAACATTTTAAAGGACTTTTTTTTGTTACTATTAATAAAAATGATTGCAGTCCATGATTTTCACTGATTTGTGTTGTTGACGCAAAAAACTTAGTAGTACTTTTCCCAGGAAGATCCTTCCACATAATTTTAACACATACTGGCTATTTTCTAGGTTTCTGTAGCACTGACCAAATAATAATATAAAACAAATCAATCAAAAGACCCTTCAGGAAAGTAAGAAATTGGTCATTTTTTGGCATCACTCCAATAAAAACTTTTGCTCTTTAATTTAATGTAATAAACATTAATTCCCCAATCCAGAAGGCTATGTAAACGTCCTATGGTAAATGATACTTCAGCATCGTTGTGACGTACTGCCCATATCCATTGCTGAGCACACTTTGAAAAATTAGACATAGAATATTATTGCAAAATAGCATGATACAGTGATAAGTATGTGAAACTCTGATATGTGAACCTCTGATACACTCATATGTGAATCTTGAAGGGCGCTGAAGGGCCATCTAGCATGACAATCTAGCGTGCACAAAGCAAGGTCTGTAAAGACATGGTATGCACTTAAGTGACCTGCACAGACACATGACCTCAAGTCTCCTGAACATGTTTGGGATGAACTGGTATGCAGACTGGATGCCAGGTCTTCTTGCCTGACATCTGTGCCTAAACTCACTAATGCTATTGTAGCTAGATGGGCACAAATCCCCACACTACATTATATAAATACTTTAAATCATTAAATCCATTGAAGACACAAAACATAATACACCACCAAATTATGCAATACTTTGTACTTATACGGAATAAGAATCTATAATGCCATGTCATGTGCAATGCCTTGTTTGTTTTGCTCAGTCATGAACTGACTGAACTGAACTGATTGCTTTTCTGAGATTTTTTTCATTCTCCAGGATCATAATCCAACTTCAGGCCTTGTGACTGAGATATGGTGGAAAAATTATATTACAGTGTGCTTGGCAGTAATAAAGAATATGCTGTGCAGATGTGTTCTGGCTCAGCTGTCCAACATGAGTGTGAGCATGCATTTAGGCAATCAATGCACCACATATCTTCCAAAGGTCTTTGATTTTTTTTCCCCTTTCGGTTCTTGCAGCATTAGGTGTTACAATGTACAAGTCCAAGCCCTCCACAGATATTTAGTTTCTGTAGTTTCCTGGTTTTGAACCTTGTTTTTGTTATTGCATATAGATTATGCTGTTGATTTTGTATTTAGCCCTTCCTTCATTACCCACACATTACACATGCATTCTGTTTTAACATTCAAGATTAAACGTGCATGGTTTACTAATATATATTTAATTATATCTCTTTATTTGTCATGTAGCCCAATATAAAATTGACATATACAGTAATATGCAATGGAGGTGCATATTGCACATCCCAAGTTCCAGCTGACAAGAAGCAGCTTCATAGCGTGATGCTCCCACCACCATGCTTCACCATAGGTATGATGAGACCATAATACATTTTGTTACATGTTTTAATGTATGTATGTATGTATGTATGAAAGTTTACGCATGCTTTTACCCTACTCCATATCCTAGACATGTGATGAATATGAGGTCACATGCAGGGAGTGACCCCTTACTTGCCAGATATTCCTGCAGCTCCTGTAACATTACAGGCTTTAGGTCTGTTAGCAGGATGCCTGATACATTTTTGTCATGCTTTTGTCAATTTTAGTGGGACGTTCTTGGTAATTTCACTGCAGTGCCCCATTTAACTCAGTTATTGATGATATCCTTCATGGTACATCTAATGCTTTGGAAATTCTTTTCAGCTTCTCCTGACTGATACCTTTCCACAGTGAGATCCTGTACATGCATTGTGGACCATGGCTTCAGCAGTCGGGTGAAACCAAGAAGATGTAAAAAAAAAAAAAATCTTCATGAACAGCTGATATTTATTTTGGGAAAATGAGTTAATTAATGACAGTTGTATGAAAACCTTTTTTTTTTTTTTTCATATCCACTGTCCACTGGATTTAACAGGCACAGTAGATCAGGCAGTAGAAAACGTAATGGGAATATGCTTATTGGGAATAAACTTATTGGGAATAAACTTATTGGGAATTACCCAATATAATAAGGCAATGGGCAATGGTTATGCAGTGTTTGCCTTGTTCTCTGTGTATAAGGCCATCTAATGCATAGCAAGGGAAAAACATCAGTAGCCTGGTTATATATTTTGTTGTTTTGGTAACTCCCACTTTTTAGCCTAGCCAATGAGACTTACACAAAACATGGACATGGGCAGCACACTGGAGCATCCACTTGCCCAGTGGCCTAGCTGTTAGATTTATGACTTATACTATGTAGAAACTATGCAGCCCTGCATAGTTTCTTCATCAGATACTGTCTGGACGTCTGTTTCCACTTGCTCGTTCTGCCCAGCCTATGCTCCAAATTCCAATTTGATTCTTGCCTTTTTTTTAAGTTCAATGACCTATATGATTATAATTCAGTGGAAGAAAAGAAGTGCTCATTTCACACTGATGTTATATCACTTGGAAAATGCAGCTAAGACCACACCCAAGTAATTGTTGAATATCCCATTCCAGATTTGGTCCTCCTTTGCTGTTATATTCTATATCTTGTTATATATTCCCTCCACTCTTCTGGGAAGGCTTTTTTTCTTGGAATTTTTAGTGTCTGTGTGGCAAACATAGTTATGATGGTCAGGTGTCCACAGATTTCTGGCCATACAGTGTATTCAATGAGGTATACTGGTAATGCTGTTTAAAAAACAGTGCCTCCCACAGCAGATGTGGAAAAGGAAACCCCACTTTAATAGTATTCTGTAGCCCCAACAGCTGCAAAACTTTTATGTATTCCAGAGCTAGCAGATTATCAAGACCATCATAGCGAGAAGGAAGACATGAAGCATTGTTCAGTCTCTTGGCTGAAAGGGAAGGGCTTAAAAAAATACTAGCAATCACTTGACAATTATGTAACCATTACAGTTGAGCTGTAACATGGGGCCCCAGTGTTTTTCCGAATGTGATCAGTGTTTGAGGACATAGCCATACGGGTTTGGAAGTACTGCAAGCCAGTGGAAACATGTTCTGTGGTCAGACAAGTCCACATTTCAGCTTGTTTTTAGGAAAGACAGATTTCAGATTCTGTGAGCCAAAGACTATCCAGACTGTTACCAATGAAAAGCACAAAAACCAGCATCTGCAATGGCATGGAGGTTCACCAGGGTCCACAGCATGGGTGGTCTGCATATATTTGAAGGTACCATTGATGTGGAAGCTTATATTGGTATTTTGAAGAGACATATACTGCTGTCAAGACAATGTCTTTTCCCAGGACCTCCATGTCTATTTGCGCAGGACAATGCAAGGGCTCATTCTATATAAAACCAGTTGTCTCTCAATCATGTCAAGTGTAGTGACACTGGTCATCTGTTCTTATATCCTTCACCAATGATGCCTTGGTGCTAGACAAACTCCACTCTACTGCATACCACAGCACTCACCCAGCTATTTTAAAAGTGCCTGCATAATGCATACGTGCATTGAAATTAAATTACATCCAACCACATGGTCTCATGCATACAAGTTAGTAAGAGTTCATGACTGGTATGACTGGTAATGTTGCTTTTGAAACTTAAAGGTGACATGGCCCTTTCTGACAAATTAAAACAGTTCTCTGGATCTTAATGAAATTCAATGAAATTCAATTCAAGGTTATTTCTAAAGCACTTGACTCAAAGCATCTTTACAAAGACAAGAAATTAGGACATGGCTTATAGGCTTTATCCCTAATGAGTGACGGTGGCAAGGAAAAACTCCCTCAAATGAAAAGAGGAAGAAACCTTGAGAGGAACCAGACTCAAAAGGGAACTCATCCTCATTCTATAAATGAGTGCTATATAGTAAAAAATAACTGTAACTTTGACCAGTAAACTGAATTAAAAAATCTGTCCACAGTGTTGAAGATATAAACTACTCGCTGATGGAGATTTAACTGATTGATATCACATTGCCATACGCTCTGGTCAAAATATCACATGGATGAACTAGCACAGCTCTCTTCTCACTTAAATATTCAGTGCCTGTTTCTTTAAATTAACTCCACGCTCAGTGTGTGCCCATAGGCATATTACATTTATTGCATCCACCATACTGCATGAGTCAAGACTGGATTTTTTTCTGGATAAGGAGCGCAATAACGTTTACATTTCTTTGAGTCATGGTAATGTTCTGTGTGGAGTTTTGTCTCCAGTTACTATAAATCTTGATAGTTAGGTTCAAGAGACTCAAGAGAAGAATGTGTATCAATGTTAGGCTTACATGAACTGAAAATAATTCATTGTCATTATAAATTATCTAATAATTAAGTCTTCATTGTTCTAGCTATTCTGATGTATAATTATCCCCAGTTGCATTCTTATTGATTGGTGTTGGCGAGTTTGGATTATCTAAGTGGTCATATGAACAATAATCTATTCGTTCAAGAAATTCTATAATACTACTTGGATTTTAGTCAAAAGAAATCCATTGATATCAGTGAGAATCAATACATCGATAGACAGCACACAATACTCTGTTGTTGGCTTAAATATTTCAGAAGAGTTGAGCTTTAGAAAGAACATACTTAACATAGCCATGCAACACTAGTTATCTACCATGTTTTAATGATTTTTTTCTCACACATAATTCCAGGAAATATGGTCAAATAAAATCAATTTCCATCGTTAATCATTCATTCTTTTGGCTTCAGGAAACACTTTATCTCGGAAAGGGTCATGGAGGATCCCAGTGAACACACCTGGATGGGATGCCAGTTCATTAACCAATAAACGTACCTACATTTTTATAAACCAGCGAAGCCAAAGGAAACCGAACATGAAGAACACATTAACCCACTGGAACAACACAAAGAGCTCTGCAGAGACATGATCAAACTCAATTCAATTCTATTGCTTTATTTCTAAAGCACTTTTAATAATGAACATTGTCCCAATGCAGCTTTACTAAGGCAGAGAAGCTTGAAATACCTCTTTATATAAAAGTATATTTATATAAAAAATTATATAAAATGAGCAAGTCAAGGGCAACAGTGGCAAAGAGACATTCCCTGAGACAATAAGAGGAAGAAACCTTGAGAGGAACCAGATACCAAAATGCAATAATAAATAAGTCACTTCTATAACTGTGTGCTGCATAATAACCAGTAAAGTCATTCAAGTTTTAACATGAAATCTACTTTGTTGATGTTATTCACTGTTCACTGATAGAGATTTGACTAATGGAGTGTAAAACTGTTAATTGCAATTAAAGCCCTAGCCATTGTAGTCCAAAGCCAAATTCATGGTGTCTAAGCGTATCTATAAACTGTCCATCATGGAAGTCCAAATGGAGAAGGATCACTTGTATCTCAGGCATAGCATATGCAACTTGACAGAAAAACATCATCATGATACAAGCCCAGAGATACCTGGTGATGGGTGTTCATGAAAGCAAGTTCCTTAAAGTTCCCCATACCCCATGTTACAGAGTCACCATAATTGTAATTTAATGGGTTGGGGACAGAATGTGGCTTGAGGTGGACACAGGATGGTTTACCCACTCATGACTCCTTCCAGCTTGTTCACTATTCTGTGTGTATCTTCAAAAAATATCTAATTACTTCTGCCAATTGTGAAAAGCCACAACACACCATGGCACCACCCTAATGAAACCATATATCCAAAATGATATGGAGCACCACAGCCCACATTATCTGATGATTATGATCCAGTTTGTGCTGTAGAGGACACACTGCCATGGTGTCCCACTTATTTTACATTTAGGTGGAAAGCTCAGTGGTTCGCTTAATCCAAAGGCAACAGCATAATTTTAATACCAAATCATGCAGTGTCATTTTTGAGCAGATTTGTTGTAGCAGATGACATCGAAGAAAAAAGAAAAAACAGGGATGATTTACTGTTTAATAAATTAAACAACAAAAATTGTTCCTCGAAAATGTGATATTGTTTTGTGTCAAGGCTTTACTCATATAAAATACAGATCTGTCAGGCTGCATGCTGCAAAATGCATTTTTCACACGATTTATTGATAATTAGGTGCTTTGGACTTCTATTGTGTTGTATGTGGATGAATCAAATCCCTGAGAAGATGATAAATAAGAATAAACAGGAAAAATTTCAGTCATACATTGCTTGTTGGAACATGGGTCAAATGAGTCAATTCTTTAATCGGCATAGCAACATAATAGCAACATGATGAAGAAGGAGTTCTTTTCTTTCACAACCATAAAAAAACACTTTATAAGAATATGCTGTTCAGCTGTGTGGATGGGTTGCTGAGCACAATTGGACATAGAATATGATTGCATATTAGCATAGATACATGCCTTTATACGTGCCTTGTTTGTTTTGCTCGGTCATGAACTGACTGTTTGGCAGCAGTAAGGATTATGCTGTGGCATTTTTTTTTTGTGTCATTTGGTCATTTGGGTCATTTTTGGTCATTTTTCCAAATGTGGTGAAAAATGGCTGCTATCTTCCTATGCATAAACTTGGCTGGAATCGTCTGCTTTTTGTGTGGGCTTATGTTTTTGGGGTTGATATTGGGCTCTAGTGAAGTAAAAAAAGATAAAAAGAAAAGGAAATTGGCACAATGAAATTTTACACAGTGTCCTGCTAAAGATAATTGTTGCTCATGAGTATTAGTATTGTTTTAGTCCAGCTAGAGTTCTCTGTAATCACTATAACTCTTCAGGAACTAAACTGGAGGGCGGCACGGTGGCGCAGTGGATAGCGTTGTCGCCTGACCGGGTTCGATCCCCGGGTGGGGCGACCTGGGAAATTTCTTTGTGGAGTTTGCATGTTCTCCCCGTGTTCGCGTGGG
>JAOTRJ010000001.1:16912326-16924431 GCA_028564905.1 Leptodoras praelongus | reverse complement strand
TGGTAGTATATATCTTTATTTTGTTTAAAAAATGAAATTGAAATAAAAAAGGGGGTGTAATACTACTACTACTACTACTAAAACTTTCAAACAACAACAATGGTTGTTGTTAGCATGGTTAACAGTAACATTAGCTCGAGTAACATTAGCATGAGTGTTTCTGGTGGTAGTGGTAGTATACATCTTTATTTTGTTTAAAAATTCAAATTGAAATAAAATGTTTTTAATATGTTTTTTTTTTACACACTGGATGACTGGAGTATTTGTTTTTTTCCACAGCCAAATAGGCATCAGCCTGTCGTGTGTACTGTATTTTGGTTTCTGGTTGACGTTTTTTTGCCCTTACTGCACTTTAGAGACGATCCCTTGAGCGTTAGTGTGATGTAAACAGGCACGGGTACAAGTTTTTTTGTATTAACTTCATAACAATTTAAAAATAAATGATGGTAAGACGCAGTGTACTGTTCCAGGTTACTTTGACAACTACTTTGTGTAGTTGAAAGGAAAGGGAAGACAGAAACGCAGTGGCGTTAGTGTGTAGAGCCTCCAGCCCAGGTGTCTACAGTACACACGCCCGAATATGAAAGTAAGAGCGCAGCGCTGCCTGTGTGATGTGTCGAGGCGCCTCTTCCTCCACGCTCGTGTCCCTCCTCCTGTTGCACTGAGAGGCTGGCCGGTGTTTTTCCACTCATGCCCATGTCTATTGGTCACCCATTTTAAGAGACAAAGGTCGGAAAGAAAGGCTTATAAATTAAATTTACCGCGACACATCCATTACAGCGTCGCACGAGACTAAAGAGACGGAGGAACTTCTAAAGGAATAAAAAAAAAAAAACAACAATCATCAAAGGAGGTAAGAAAGGATGCAATAAACTATATAAACTATACGCACACTATATAATAAACAGTTTATACAGTATGTTTATATTTCTCATTTATACACATACAAAAGGAACACGCATGGCCAGATTATTCTGCTTATATATTTACTTCTAATCTCTTTTTTTTAAAGAAGCATTTCTTTTTTTATTTTTACTTTTTTTCTGTAGTCCATTATATACGAAAAAAGCGGTAACAGATTTGGACCTGCTTTTTATGTTCATTAGAAACTCGCATCTTTTGGCTGATAGGCAGTGTGTGTGTGTGTGTGTGTGTGTGTGTGTTATTAAAGCCTGCTTGCTGTTATTATTAGCTGTCATTTTAGCCAGATGATGAGTTAAGAGTTAAGAGTTAAGAGGATGCGCTCTTACACGCGGTGTCGGCGTTGTGGTCCCTGGCGCTCATTGTCTTATTCCACTGATTTATTCAGTCTCGTGCTGTTTTCAGTCACTTTCAGTTAATTAACGGAGCGAGCGGAAGGTGCGTGTGCGCGCATAAACGTCGGTCGCGCGCTTTCAGATTTCGGGGGCAAACGAGGTCCTGGTGCTGTTCATAAGGAAGCCTGTCTGTGCATGTATTTAAATACATATTTCTGTATTATTGAGTTACTTCTCCAACCAAAAATGAAATGTTACACAAAACATGTTTTTCAGGAAGCTACACGTTACATAACAGAGCACTTTCCAGACCACAAAAATAAAAAAATAATGAAGGCTGCTTGGTTTTGTGTGCTGTGGCCAGATACTGACTTCCTTCAGTTTATTACTGTTTACTGCACTTTATAGTGTTTATATCATATCTCCATTATTTTCTGCGTCAGACCTCTGCGTCATACTGTACAGTATCTTCTGGAGCTCTTCTGGAGACTTGGGCTGTCACACTTACTCCTTTTTTTTTGGCTGAAAAGTGCTCGGTGATGTAATGTGTCGCTGACATCCAAACATTTTTTTGTACTGTATGTCTAATTCACCTGTAGAAAGAACTGTTGATAGTCCTGTCCTGACTTTTTAACCCATAAGATCCCATGGTGACGTACATGTCCATGTCACAACGCCTTTAGGGTGTGAAATTCTGTGAAGGTGTAGCATTTCCATCACGAGATATTGTCTAGAGATTTTCTTTTTTTTTTTGGAGCATACTCCACACAGTAATACTTTTAAAGGGTTTGTGACATGTACATCACAGTGGGTTAAATTCAGCACCCGCACTAGATTACGATGTTTATCTCTCGGAATGGGACGTCATCTTCAATGAAAAACAAATACGCTTGCATGGTCATTGGGCCACTCAGACAATTTACTCTAGGATACCCAATAAAATGTTGCTTGAATGTTGTCAATATGTGCACGCTTTCAGAAAACAGGCCGCTCCGTCCATCCTAAAAACATCCAGATGGTCCCTTACTCGTACTCGTCCCAAAAGTTATGCTGATATGACTTATGCATCGCTTTTATCTGTAATATAGGTTATTCTATGCTGTCGAAGTCTTGTGCATGCTGACATGCTAATCCAGATATTAATCCCAGCCTCATGCATAGGGATGGGGTGTTTAACAGGATTATTGTGCGACGTGTTACGTCTGTAAACTTGACACTTCTGTGTCATGCACTCCTGCATTCTGTTGTCACCAGAATTTGAGACGACTGTCATTAGAAGACGGTCAAAACAATAAAATGAGGAGGAATCAGAAACGGTATGGGAGCTATTAACTGACATGACTGGAGAATTTCCAAAATAGAAAAAAAAGGGATTGGGGAGCTGTTAAAGTTTATGGTGGTGTCCTGTGGTTGCTACAGTGTGGTTAGCAAAACAAAACACACGTTAGTTTTCTTGCAGCTTTTTAAATGTATTGGATTCACTTTACAAACATACAAGTCTACATTGTACTGCACCATGGCCTAAGACTATAGGGAACATCGCTGGCAACGAGCCATCTCCTCCTCCTATAACGAAACACTGTTTTTGTCTTTCTCCTCTTTTTTGCCTTGAATGAGTCAAACCCCAAACTGTTTAGCTGCCCAGCTCCACTCCCCCATCACCAGAACTCCCTCCTTTTTCTGGCCTCAAGGCAATTTAAAGGTTGCACCTCAGTTCAAGAAGGTGGCAAGAACACCTCACTCTTGCACTGGTATGTTTTTGGGTTTATTCTCTTGCTGGTAACTGAGCAGTGCTCACAGAACATCTCAGTCAAGCTGGACCATCTACCTGCATCCGAGTCCATGTCTTCACTAGAGGATGGAGTAAACCGTGAAAGGTAATCACCAATATAGGACCTTGTCTTTTGTCTTAAATGCTCTTGGCTTCTTTTGACTCACCATGCATTATTTTTAGTGTATGGCAAGTTGTGGAAGAAATGAAATGGAAATACTTCAAGGCACAGAACCACAATTTTTTTTAAACAGTGAAGGTTATTTGAACCTGAAAAAAAAAAGAAACTTGTTTTGTGTTGGCCTCTGAATCACATGAGAGATTCAGTAAGATAAGGTTTTCTGTGTGTCATCATTTTAGTAATAATTTAACAGAATCTATCTGTGGCAAACACTTGAAACCATAACATTTGTTTGAACAAGATCTAATCATGCACTGTCATTTTGACAGGGAACGATAAACCAAAACAGGTCATGGCCAATACAGCTGTAAGTTATTATCAGCCGCAATGCAAGGTTATTTACAAGATGCCCGAGGTTATTACTGGCAAAAAAAAATTTAATGAGCTTTGCCATGAACATTATTTGGATTATCTTTATTCTATTACTGCACCACTAGCATTTTTGAATACTGCTCCCATTTTTTCATATTTTGTTTAAGCAAATACTTTCCTGCTTGTGCATGGAATATAAAAAGGAAAGGAAGTTTGCATCCTCACTGTGACGCAATAGCGTCCTCTGTATCTAGGAGACTCAGTTAATGGGTGAAATTGGTCCATTTTCAGCCCTTACTCTATTTACATTATCATTAGCACTCGATTTGATGGCGTAAACTAGAGAGGGATAGCGGAAGTTGGGCAAAGAGCACTGGGGTTTACCCAAGGGCATTAACCAGAGCAGTTAGTGTCCTGATGCCTCCTGCTCTTGTCAATTACAGTTCAGATCAAGGAATCTAGTGAAAGCCGAGGTTCAGAAGCATGTCGTGTTCTGTGCAGGGAAAAAAAAATGTTGTGAAAGAGGGCAGGAAAGAGTTTAATGCGAGTCCCCTCAGGAAATGTGTATGGGTTTAAAATAGTGGTTATGTAACAAACCTCACATGGACAACAGACGTGAAGTCTACCTCAGTAGCCAGGACCATTGCACAGCACTTGTTTTTTTCCTTGTATGATCCTCAGCTAGAAGCAGGCACTGAGGCGGCACAGAAAGGAACTGCTGTTGTCATTTTTTCAGTTGATTCACTGAGCTACGAGTTTAGCAAAGCAAATCGCTTCTAATTACGAGCTCCGTGGGGCATTGTGGTTAGCAGTGCGGGCTCGGTTTTGGATTCTCACGTTAAACTGAAGAGGGAGCACTGCAGCTGCTTCACAGAAATCCTAGCTGTCCTATCAAATAACCTTTCATGACTCAACCTTGGCTGATGTCACAAAAAAAAAAAGACAATTTTGTTTTTTTTTTTACAACTACCCTAAGCAGATCACAAACTTTTTCTATTTTTATACTTTCAGTAGGATTCCAGTGGTTTGTTGTTTACATATTTTATTTCACATGGAAAATTCTGACCTCTGCCATAGTTTTTTTCCATCTTTTTGTCATCTTGCCTCATGCAAGCGCTCTGCTCCTTGCCAATATTTTGCTGTCCAGCTTAAGAGTCTGATTTATTTTAGGCATATAAAACATATTAAAGAAAAATGGACCATTAAGGCTTAAAAACATACCCAAATCAATTCCTTTATATGGCAGTTGTGTATAGTAAGGCCTCCTAGTACTTTGGAATCTGCTTTAGACTGACGCTTTAGTCTACCAGGTGTTACTGGAAAAGCTTTAAAAATCTGTGGGATGACAACAGAAGATTTAAATAGCCAGCAGGTCCTCAGCAGTTTCAAAGAACTGAAACAGACGTGAGCATTACTGGCGTCACTCCTGTATAGAGCTCAGTTTACAGCGAGAGGCAAGGACACATGCAATGCTAAATCATTTGAGGAGTGGAAATTTACCCGTCCGGGTCCGTGGCATCCTCCACTCCAAAGCCTGAGCCCAATCCGCTGATAGTATTTAATTGTCTTAGTCCTGGGTTTGTGTGTGTGTGGGTTGGGGGGGGCACTGTCAATCAGGGCTTACACTTAGCGGCACGCACGTTTAGACAGTGGCACTAGAGGCATGGTGACAACGGACAGAGAACAGCACACACCATTCTAACGCAGTCATGAAGGAGATGTAAGTGCATGGGGCGGCAAAGGAATGACCTGGATTGCTCAACTTGATATTGACAATATAATGATAAACATATTCATAAATTAGCAAGAACTAGTTGTTATTTATTGCTCTAAGGGATAAATCTCATTTGGTAAGACCTTAGAAGAATTATATATCTGAAGGAGGCTTCCTTTGTACAGTTGATAAAGCTGTATTTAGTAATCACAGTGCAGTGTTCTATCTTGGCTGTGGACTTTTTCCATGTGGGTTTAAACTTGTACAAATATGGGGTCTCATGATTGTTTGCGAAGAATCTTTCTAACTGAATGTTAGACATGAAAGTAAATTCTGTTTTTATTCTATAATTATTCTTATCATCATTTGGGACCTGATTAGAAAAAAAAGCTGAAGATTTTTCGTTGCATCGCAGTTTCGTTTCTTGTGTCTCAACCACACAATAGACTATTGTCGCCTGTGTTCCCAAGGGGGAAAAGTGGAGACAGTTTCAAAACAGTGTTTGAATGAGTTGACTTTCAATGGGACTTTTCCATGCCAGGTTAAAGGGGGCTAGGCTAAAGAGTGCCAGAGCATTTCTTGACATCTTTATCTGGATCCCTAGGATTGGATCTGGGTTTCTCCATGGCGCTTTTGGCCAGTGCTTTGAAACTGTACACCCTGAGCCAGTAATAACAATTCCCTCTTTGAAAAGTGTCTTAACACATAAGCACTGCGTTAATTAAAGAGACAGAGCATTCTACGCATTTGTAACACATGCTCAGCTTAGAGTTCCTCTTTTATCTGATCATCTTATCTAACATGGCACTTATATCTTGAAAAAAGCCTCTAGTGGCCACTTTGACTACGTTTTTCCAGCGTCTTAACTTCTTAACTTTACTATTTCCTGTTTAGGCTCCTCACACCGTGCATAGATAGGTTTCTGTGTTTAATCCTTACCATCCACTGAAGTGTTCAAATGTTTGGTCTTTTATTTGTTCTCTCCAACAGCATGGCACAAAAAGAAAAGCTTCAATGTCTGAAGGACTTCCACAAGGACACCCTGAAGCCATCCCCAGGGAAAAGTCCTGGCACCCGACCTGAGGATGAGGCTGAGGGGAAACATCCTCAGCGGGAGAAATGGGCCAGCAAGCTTGACTTTGTTCTGTCCGTGGCTGGAGGCTTTGTCGGTTTAGGAAATGTCTGGCGTTTTCCATACCTCTGCTATAAGAATGGTGGAGGTACGTTTTACAGTATATCTTGTAACTCATTGCAGAATAACACAGCAAACATTTACCTCATGCAATGGTTCATGTCTAGGCACACCCGCTTGAAATGAACAGAATTGAATTTTCTTGTGGGATTATATTTAACCACACTAATGCAGGCTTAACCAGAATTCAAGTGAAAGCCTTTTGAATTAAGCAGTAGCTTTGCTGATTCGTGTGTGCTGAAGAACGTCAAAAGCACCTCTTTCACAAGGCCATCACAAGGCCATATTTGGAGAAATAGACACGCTTTGATTACACTGACAGGAAATGCACAGAAAGAG
Source organism: Leptodoras praelongus (assembly GCA_028564905.1). Taxonomy (NCBI): domain Eukaryota; kingdom Metazoa; phylum Chordata; class Actinopteri; order Siluriformes; family Doradidae; genus Leptodoras; species Leptodoras praelongus. Next base: position 16,917,666 of record JAOTRJ010000001.1, on the reverse strand, counting down.
CTACAGTTTCAGTGTCACATTATCAGATAGTTAGCTGAGGTTAGGCAAGGGACTATAGTAAGTCATTGATAGACTTTATAGTTAATTATTATGATGTAATAAACACATTTATCAGAACGTGCCCTGTTTTGTTCATGCCTAGGTGCATTTCTCATCCCATACTTCATTTTCCTGTTCGGTGGAGGCCTACCTGTGTTTTTCCTGGAGGTGGCTCTTGGCCAGTTCACCTCTCAGGGAGGAATCACTTGTTGGGAAAAAATCTGCCCCATCTTTACTGGTGAGTATCCACTTTGACATTATTAAATGCTGGTCAAGTGGACATAATAATAGGTTACATTGTCCTGCACCTGTTCCTTTGGAGAAAACAAGCTTAGGGGAAATGGAAAATGGCCTAGCACAACAGATGTTATAATTTGATTAAACAGTAAAGGAAGATAGAATTCAGGAAGGAAATTCCCATATCCCTCCTGGAAACTAAGGCATGGGGAAAAAGGGAAGAAATGATCGCCACTAATCATTAGTGAATAGTCACACAGTGTAAATGAGATTACGCTTATCTAATATGTCAGAGGATCACTTCAAATCTGGTTCTGTCAAAGATTTTTTTTTGCCACTTCTGCTGCCTTGGAAAATTTGAAATGTTATTTCCTGCACTCTGGGACTGAGCAGTGCATTCGCAAACCTTTTCAAAGGTTCCTACTGACACACACGTCCAGCCAGATCTTGAGAGCATGTAGCATACAGAGTGTACTAATTTCAGTGTTGCCATGGCAACAGAGAGGCAAAACATGACTAGCAGTGAGGTCAGGGGGAATCATTATAACCAGGACAAGGAAAGTGCACAAAACGGACAGTAACGTTTTTGGTTTCTTATCGCATCTTTTCTTGGTGGGAGGAAAGATTTAATAATAAGCCTTGATATGATCAGGTCGCTACATAGCAGAGTTACAGTAATTTCTTTTTATAGTTGTAGCAGAGGCCATCTTTCATAACACTGTTTTATTTGCACAGTGATATTCCATATGCTTTGTAAGTCAATACAGAGAGGCAGCATGGCAGGTCATGAACATTTACAGGAGGTTCCCGCTTTAATGAATGAGACATGAGAAACATATATATTTATTTCGCTTTTCTTCCTGAAATGTACAATGTACGTTTTCCACTTTTGACATTCTGCCCAGCTAATACCCAGCTTAAACAGAGCAACAGCTTTGTACCAGTGTGTACAACTTTCCTGCCAGCTGAAAACGAACCCAAACAGTGCTTGCTGTGTAGGCACAGTGCAAATCAAACAGTTCTTCATTCACATGCTTGCTCCTCATTAACATGGGTACTTTGTACAATGCTGGTTATTGTGGTTCACTGAAGCAAAACTTTACAAGTAATGGCTACACAGAGAATGTGTATCCATGTCAGGAAAGGTTTACCAAGGTTCAATCAGGGATTATACTGTGTAACTGTTGGTAACAGGATTTAATGATTAGTGGAATTAAAAACTCTTGATAACAGCAATATGTAAACCTGTCCTGATTAGCTGCCTGTGTCATCCAGGAGTTTGTTTCCCTTTTCCTAGAAATGGCTCTTTGCCAGGTCACCTCCAAGAGAGAAAAACCACTTGATAAAAAACTCTGCCTTATTTGAATGACAAAAGCTGTGGGTGGTGTGCTTTCTCAGCAAAGAAAAGAAGATGTCCTTCTAAGAACACCCCCTTCCCCCCAGCCACCATCTATCTGCTGTTGATATATCTCTGGTAACTGTTGATGTTTCCACTATTCCCGTGCAGGTATCGGCTATGCTTCCATTGTGATCGTTTCCCTACTGAACATCTACTACATTGTGATTTTGGCTTGGGGCTTTTACTACCTGCTCCAGTCCTTGCATCCTGAGCTTCCCTGGGCCAGCTGCAATAATGCGTGGAACACAGAAAACTGTATAGAGGACACACTCCGCAAAAACATAAGCATGTCGGGGAATGACACTTCTGCCAACTTCACGTCACCAGTCACAGAGTTCTGGGAGTAAGTGTAAACTGTAAACGTTTGTTTGTTTTTCCATCTCTTCTGCTATATTGATGTCCAGATTATGGCTCTGTTGCCATAAGTGCTGAAAATGAAATCTGAGATGATTTTATAAGACCTGCATAGATCTATAAAGTACAACACTATTGTGACTCTGTGTCAAATAGCAGGCGCCCTCAATAACCTTCGGCAACGGCGCATTTACAACCCCGTCCGTCCTTGCTCTGTTTGCTTGGACTGGCTTGGCTTAACACAGACTCAGCTCATATAAACTAATTAGATAGTGAAGGGGCTGGAGAGGACTGGCTGAATCTGGAGCCATAAACTAGCCTTGTCCATTCTACTCTGTCTGGCTGGTTGTTTTGATTCAAGCAAAAACATCCATTCAAACATGTCTTCCTCTGTCATCTGTAGGTCACCCGGTGGTCCTTACTTTCAGGCAAAGAGGCTCACAAGTCACAATTCTTTTTGTACAAGTTTAAATCAAGTCTCGGGTCTTTGAGTTAGAGTCCAAATCAAGTCTCAGGTCTCTTATGGTTGTGTAATCTGTGACCACATGCATGCGTAAAGTTACACATGATAAGGGAGGAAATGACGTTCAGCGGATCAGACATTTTCTTAATGTTAATGCAACAGAAACATAAAATATAATTAAATATAAATATAAATATAATTAAAAGTCCCATCTCTGCTCTCATAATGCTTGTTGATGTTAAAAAAGGCTCTTGAAATTTTTCTTGAAATGGCTGAATGGTATCTCATGTCCCGTACAGGCACAACGTCCTGAGCATTTCTGATGGCATCGAGAACTTGGGCCGCGTTAAATGGGACCTGGCCCTGTGTCTCCTAACCGTGTGGGTCATCTGCTTCTTCTGCATATGGAAGGGTGTGAAGTCCACAGGAAAGGTGAGAATAAATTCAGCCTTGGTTTATATTGTATGCAGTACATGACAATTCTCATGAAGTAGGCATCAAAAACAACCTTCCCTTAGCAATCACTATCTGAGATAATGATAACAAAACTGTTCTTCATAGACATGAGCAACTAAGTGGAGTCAACTGACCGCAGTATCACTGTAAAGTTGTATTTATCTATAGGCTTCCCTGTTTATTGCTCACTGTTGTTTATTGCTCACATAGTGCAATGACTCCCTGCCTTACATCACATGGCACAGTTAAAAAACACCCTTAACTACTCTGCATTGTGAATATTGTTGGCTTCTTGGGATATTGTTCCATTCTTGGGTTAATGACTATTAAATTATGGCAAAATATTTTCAAAGGTTAACCATGATGTCTTGCTAGTATCTCCAGTAGAAGTATCCAGGTACAGACTTTGCCCTGTCACTTGAATGAGTTTATATTTAATCTGCATCCCTATATTCTTCTTTTCCTTCTTAGGTTGTATACATCACAGCAACCTTCCCTTTTGTCATGCTGGCTATCCTTCTGATCCGAGGTGTCACACTTCCTGGGGCAGCCGAGGGCATCAAATTCTACCTGTATCCAAATGTCACCCGTTTGCAGGATCCTGAGGTAAGGTCTCATGCCCTGGTGGAGCAATGTATCACCTTGATGGTGGTTAGGGAAATGAATGAATAATTACACGTGTTAAAGTGCAGCTCGCACTTCATGCAGTCAGGACTGGTATGATCAAATGATGTTGTGAAACAAGTAAAGCTGAGCAACGCCAGTAATAAAAATTATTAGAAGTAGTAAATTATTAAAAGTCATTACTTGTCTTATCATAACTTTTGTGTGTGTGTAGGTTTGGATTGATGCAGGAACACAGATTTTCTTTTCCTATGCCATTTGTCTGGGAGCAATGACATCACTGGGGAGCTACAACAAGTACAAATACAACTGCTACAGGTGAGCTTCCTCGCCGCAGGGTGCGGGTCCATGGGATTAGGCCAGTCAACAGGCAAAAAAGTGGGGACTTGGGTTCCTTTTGTGTTAATTAACACGCTCCATGACATATGTGTGACATAGGGACTGTTTGCTGCTGGGAGGCCTGAACAGCGGTACCAGTTTTGTGTCTGGCTTCGCAATATTTTCCATCCTGGGCTTCATGGCACAAGAGCAAGGGGTGGACATTGCCGATGTGGCAGAGTCAGGTACGAGGGTAACAGTAGCAGTGATGGTGGGCACTGTTACTTCAAATAAAAAAAAAGACACAAAAATCAGCCAATCGTATTAAAAACAACGACGACAAAATCGGAGAAACCAAAACTATAATCGCGTTAATAAATAAACAAGCTGAAGACGTAGTTGTTAATGGAGTATATCATCCGGGAGCGATTCTCACTCTGGTTGGATTCCTCAAACAAACTATGGAAATATATTGAGAGGATGTGCATGGAGACCCTGGGAAAACTGAGCCCTTGATTGGATCGTGTCCAGTCCATTAACGATGAAGAGTCTACAGTTAGTCTGAAACAGCTCTGTTAGAACTCCTCAAGCCTGTTTCTGCAGATATTAAGGAGGGGGGAAAATTACCAGGAAAAATCTTGTGCCAAGCTCACAGAACCAATGATAAATTTATGGTTCCAGGATTTTTCGGAATGCTGGCCTGTTTTGTTACATGCATTTCGCTTTGATTTTTCCAACAGCTATTTGTGCTATTTGGCTGCTGTTCTGAGCAGATTGTACTTGTTCTTTTCCTCCATCCTGTAGACCATATTGGGCAAATTGTTCAGATCTTCAGTTATCAAGCTCTTCTTTCCACATGTTCTCTCCAGTTAGGTTTAGAGTTCTTTGGTTTGCTCTTCTGCTTCATCTTTCAGTGCTAGATTAATGAGAAGTTACTTGACAGCTCGATTGATTCAGTGGCTCCTTTTTTCAATGTTTTTTCAATGTTCTTGCCTCTAAGGAGACTCTGGCATGCTCAGCTTCACTTCACATTGTGTATAAAGAATAAATCTTTATGGCTGTGTTTATACATGGCATCTTCTTTAAACTTACATGGGCTGTGCTGCAGAGGAATATGATTGTCATAGTAAGCCACAGGACTCTCCCAAAGGAGGTTTAGTGTATGACTGTTTTGGATATATTACTGAATGAAACAATCATGAACGGTAAGCAAAGTACATGGGTTGGTTCAAAAGATTTTCTTCTGGGCGTGGCCAGGGTGCTGCTTTAAATGCCGAAACCTGGCCCTGACACGGAGGAGCGTTTGGTACTTGAACAGGGACATCTTTGCATAATATGCTTGCCTGGATTCTGGACATATACACTCCTGATCAAAATCTTAAGACCAGCTAAAAAAATGGAAGAATTTGCATTTTGCACCACTGGATCTTGAGAAGGTTCTAAGCAGAGC
>JAOTRJ010000001.1:16886376-16912226 GCA_028564905.1 Leptodoras praelongus | reverse complement strand
TTTCTTCTTTTAGCATTGTGAAGCTCTGCTTAGAACCTTCTTAAGATCCAGTGGTGCAAAATGCAAATTCTTCCAATGTTTTAGCTGGTCTTAAGATTTCGATCAGGAGTGTATTTGTACAGGACATATATTTAGTAGCAAAATGTGCTGCTGTATGTTTGCTGTTTTGTTCTGATAAATGTTTGTAATGCCAGGTTAGCAAAGATTACACGCAAGAGGCTTTGGCTAGAGAAGGCAGTTGTCTGTCCTTCTCTGTTGTTTGCTGTTGATATTTGAGCATCATTACATAAGGGAAAAAATTCTCTTTAGTTCTCTATAGTACTCAGTGTATGAATTTGTATGAATCTAAAGGCTTCTTGTCTGGTTATTGTCCTGAAGCTAACTAAAAAGACAAGAAAGTCTAACATGGCTGTAATTAGTGGCTATAATTCACCTGCCATAATTGCTTCGATGCCTAGGGTCTATCCCCGCATTTTTTTTTTGGTTTATTTTTCCTATTTGATCTATGCCGTTGTGCGCAATATAGCGGCATGGATCAAACGGTACATATGATTAGCACTGCTAACTATACTCTCCTCCACCTCCCTTCCCCTTCTCTGTTCTTTACCCTTCTAGGTCCCGGCTTGGCCTTCATTGCTTACCCTAAAGCTGTGACCATGATGCCACTGCCTACATTTTGGGCGATTCTCTTCTTCATCATGCTTCTGCTACTAGGGCTCGACAGTCAGGTCAGTGTCTCACAGTTGGTAATTATACAGCACAACCACCATACTTACATACTAAATATCAATTAAACTGTCAGGCAAATAACTTACACATTAAAACACCAAAATATACCAAAAATGCTGCAAACTGAGACTCATGAAAAGTGAGTCTATAATGTGAATTACAGTGAATACACTGGCTGGTGGTCAAGGAAGATGATCTTTGTACATAAATCCATTAGTCATAGTGCTTTAATATTCACTAGGTTGTTCTTTTTTGATTGGGCTTTCAGTAATTACTTTAAACTGTTCTTTTTCGGGGCCCGAATGAGCGTACAACATATATCTCTAATAAAAGAATTTGGTGTTTACATTTGTTGAGATTTTCTGGGATCAAAATTATGTAGACAGATTATTAATTCAGTGGTGTTGCAAGTTCCAAAATGTCTTTTAACTTGCTGTGGCCTTTTAACTTCCTGTTAGTGATCACGATAGACTACAGCTGGTAGCTTCTCTGTGTCCATAAAAAAATCAGTTTGTTTGACAGCACTCATTGGATTGACCAACACACAGTAGAGCTGTGAATAGGGAACATAATACTATAAGTTAGTAGCTGAATGGATTCAGGAAGTCCTTGAAGAAGGTTGGGCAAGCCTGAGTGACGATGATAACAAAAACCTTCCTGCTGAAGTACGACTTGAAATGATTTAAACTTTGTGAGAAGAGATTAAGAAAAGAATACTTTGCCTAGCATAGATAAGAATTTGTATTTCTATTAAAACTTGATATCAGTCCCATTAAACATGGGTCCAACATAATATGCTTCAAACAGCCAACCAAGTGTGGCAGTGAGCACTGAGCACGTTGGCAAAAAAGTAGACTTCATTTGTATTCACATGTTGTAATTGTAATGCATTCCGTTGTATTGGTGCACATACGCAACTTGAATCTCCAAACCATTAAATATAAACAGATGAACAAATTAACTCTGGTATACAAGAGGAAACATCACGTTGACCCTTGCATATGTTGCATAAGTGTGTCTATCATATTTCACTGTCTTAATGAAATTGTATAGTGTGCTAAGTCAGTATGCTGACATGTCCAGGGAAGATACTGAGCTTAGCGTTGCTGGCCCAGTTAAATTGAATATGGCTTTTGAAATGAACATCAAGTAAAGAAATCCATGTGCAATGCAACAGTTTGAATCAGCCTATAATCAGAAAAGTAAACAGTTACTGAATGTTTCACTTGCCACCATTTGGGCAATATTCCCCTCTTATATTCCCTTGTAGCTTTTAAAATCCCTTTAAGCTTGAGCTTAAGCCCAATAAAACTTAGTTTCCATGACGCTTTCTGATGGTGTTACTTTATTTTATTCTGGCAGTTTGTTGAAGTGGAAGGACAGATCACCTCACTGGTGGATTTGTATCCATCCTTCCTACGGAAGGGTTACCGTCGAGAAATCTTCATAGCTATAATATGCTTTGCGAGCTACCTGCTGGGACTGACCATGGTCACCGAGGTAAGTTTGATATTGATATTGTGATATTTCTTACCTGCTGTAAAACTAATCAAATGATCAAATTATCTCACAGTGCTATTGAATGCTCTAACAGGAGGTGATTCATTTTGTGCAACAGCATGGCTTGGGAAGTGTTCATGCGCTTGTTGTAATACATCAGCGTTCTTCTTCTCACATCTTTCTTCTTTTGATTTCTTTAGGGTGGGATGTATGTTTTTCAACTCTTTGACTACTATGCAGCCAGTGGTGTGTGCCTTTTGTGGGTTGCATTCTTTGAGTGCATTGCAGTAGCCTGGATTTATGGTAAGTACAGCAAATAATATTTCACATATACAGTATAGAAAGGGAGTATAAAGGCAATATATCAGGGACATGAAACTAACATGGTGTCAATGTGGTGTCAAATGCACAGACATTAAAAGCAACACTTTACATAACCGACAATGTGCTGGGTTTTGCATGCAAAAAAAAAAAAAAGAAGTAAGAGAGATCAAAGTCAGAGAGGTCAAAGTCTCCAGAAGAGCTTTCGCAGATTCTCCAAGAAGTTGGAGAAAAATAAAGGAAAATATAAATTGTAACTAGGGAGCATAGATTGTACTTGAAATGTATAGCTTGAATGCTACGTTGCTTAGTATAATATCCATCAGTGTTAATATGTCAGGACATTTTGTTTAAGTTTTAATGTTTAAGACATTTTTTTCAGTTAGCCGAAGTAGTAGCAAACTTCAGTGTCTTAGATTGTTAGCTGTCAGGCAGAAATGGCTAATTTGCTAAGCCTTCATTTCAAACTACTAGCTTTTGTTTATGTGAGTAAGCTGAGGTAATTTAGAAAAACCTAATATATTATAATAATGGTACTTACATGCACGGTTGTTGCATTCATTGCTCATTGTTCATCTTATCTACTTAGTCATAATGGCTGGAAATTAGCTTCACAAGGATCATTTGTTCAAGATAGCTAGCTAGCTAGATATAGCTGTTGCTATTAACTCTTAGCTTGGAAGCAGTTGCTTAGTAACAATTTGTTTGCTTCATAACAGTACTGTGGTAATTGTTTAGATCTTGCAGACATTAAAATAAATATAACTTTGGTACTAACATGTACAGTTTTAGTTTTAGCATGCATTACACTAAAAGAAGCGATAGCATACATATTTCATATACACAATCTATAACTAGCTAACTTTGTTTGAAGATTCCAGAATATAATAAATGATTTACTCAGACAAGGACAATTTATTTTTAGCTCATTAGCTAGCTAGGTATAGTTATAGTATATGCTAATATGGCTTACTAGCTGTCAGGTAGTAATAATTGATTTGCTAAGCATCAGTTTCAAACTGTTTGTGGTAAATTACAGTGCACCATCTGTGTATGTAGTACTTGGTGCTTTTATGCATAAAGAGAAATGAGCTTACTGAGTATTTACTTCCTGTTAGGTGCTGATAATTTCTATGATGCAATTGAGGACATGATTGGATACAGACCAAATCCTTGGATGAAGTGGTGCTGGACTGCGATCACACCTATCCTTTGTGTGGTAGGCTTTTTCATCTTTCTTTTAAAAGATATCGCACCCTGACAAAGTAGAAGACGTGTATAAGAGTTGTAAATTAGTTTTTTCTATCTATCTATTCACACAGCAACATTTCTAGAAAGCATTCTAAACGCTAAATTAAATACCCTTTAAGGAATTTGATACAGTTTTGATCATTAGTTGTATTCATTCCATCCTTCCCCAAATCACCTTCGATTTGCTGGGGAAGTTTGTCTTTCTGCTTGCCATAGTTCTGAACTTCATAAGGCCATCAACCTGCTCACAAGGGTTGAGGTTAAGTTTGAGTATAGGAGTATACTTTACTCCAGTGAAAGACTTTAATCGAAAACATTAGCAGTTTGCTTAATGATCTGAAAACATTGCATACTTTAAATGTGAAATCTGAAAATGTGCTCATTGTTTGAATCATTTTCTTCCTTCTCATAAGAAGCTATTTATGTATATTTTATCATTTTCTGGGGTCGGATGCACTCTTTGGTCATAGTACAAAGTATAAACTCCAGTAGCTACAGGTCAAGCTTCTGGTCTTATTTTCAATGTTCAACTGTCCAGTATAAACTCCATAAATTGAAGCTATTTATGGAAAACCATTGTTTGAATAATTGAACCATGTGCCTCAGATCCTGTTCTTGGCTAACAGCTGCTATTGTAGTTCTTATTCATCATCTGATGTTCGATCTTCCAGTTAATGTCTTGAACATTACCTGAAGCTCTTGACCTGTATCTGCACAATCTGGGGTTGACCCGACATGATGGGCTGACAGCACCCAGTAATTCCACTAAAGACTCCTTTTAGCTAAAGAAGACTAATGTATAAAAAAACCTAATATTTCAGAGCTAATGCCATTACCTTATTGAACTGCGATTTTAATTTTTTTTTCCTGCTTTTTTCCAGGGGTGCTTTGTTTTCTCTTTGGTCAAATACAAGCCTCTGACGTACAACAAAATCTATGAGTATCCGGACTGGGCCATTGGTTTGGGCTGGACCCTGGCACTTGCCTCCATGGTTTGTATACCTATGGTGGTTGTGATCAAGATCATCCAGTCTGAAGGCCCTCTCATTGAGGTCAGTATTTTCTGTGCAACAAAATAAAATGTGTTTGCCAACTTATTATCTTTTTCTTTTTCTTTCATTATTAGACCCGCAATTCAGTATGAAAGAGATTGGTGTCTTATTTCCATTTGACTGTGGAATTTGAATATTGAAATTGTCCTGAAGCATGATAATATTTTATGCAAATGTTCAATCTAACTAGTTTCATATCCCACATCCATTTCTCCCAGCAGTCCTTCTAATCTCTTTCTTCTTGCCACACCCATGTCTATTACATTAGACTGGATGAACTTAAACTTGAAACCAAAATGGCATGTTAACAGACCAGTTAGAACAGTCCCTATATTGCAAAGTAAACACAGCTTCCTCAAGGGACGGACTTTACCCCTTCTGGTGACAGCCTGGGAAAACCATTTACTTGGTTTGAACCGTTTCTACTAGATCTAGTTCTTTAAATTGCATGTTAGTGTGTTGACAGTTTAACCACCACATATGTTAAACTGGCTCCATGCCACACATGATCTCAGCAGATAGAAGACCCACAGAAACAGACAAAGATCCCAACACTCCTATTCTCGTCATTTTGTCTACGTCACCTTGCTGCTTAGCTGTTGTAACAAAAACTGTGTAACATCACAGAGCATGTTTTAATCCTAAATTTTTCATTTTCAATCAAGAGCTTAGCAGTATTGTGGAATAGAAACCGCAATTTTTCAGGTCATACAATAGAGCTAACAAAAGAGCTCATTTTCTTCTGACTCCACTAACCTGCAATTCGTTTTCTTCTTGCAGAGGATTAAAGCGGTGGCAGCTCCGGTAAGAGGCAGTACAAATCCGTGTCCTCAGGTGTACCACCCGAAGGGCCCAGAACTGGCACATCCTCTTGACCCCAATGGGAACAATGGCTTGCTCAAACCCAGCCACACTATCGTAGAAACCATGATGTGAGCGCTCTCTGTGAGAGAATACATACATATATATTAAATAAAATGTTGACATAGTCATAGGACCAGGTTTACATATCTACATATCTGCACTAGAAGTTTTCTTTTCTTTTCTTTCCTTTTCTTTTCTACAGAGGTTACACTTGTTTTTGTCAGTGTCTGCTTTTAATATATTTATCTTAACATTATTATATTACTGTTATTACTGTTTGAGTTCCGTAAACAAACACCAGTATCTTGAAATAGTCAAGTGTTTCTTTTTTTCTTTTGTTATTTTTCATTTTTCATTTCTGTAAATAATGACATTTAAATGATTTGTTGTTGGAGTGGACAAACCTAGACCAATTAAGTGCTGCAAATGATACATGTTAATAGTGTTTAAAATGTAACATTAGTGAACTTGGACTAAAAGTGTCTTGGTGGATATCTATTTTACGAACAAGTGCGAGATTGAAACTAATTGGAAATTTTAACTCAAATGTTACGTTCACAGTAGAACAGAGACACTACTCTATTTTCTGGTGCAAGTTTAACACACTGAAACCAACACTGCACATGAGAGTTTTTTTAATTTTTTTTTTTTATAAAGTTAAGGCATCTAAATTACTGTGAGCATCTTTGAAAGCACAAATGGTGTCACACTAATGCTTACTATAGTGGTTTAGCACAATAAGCTTTACCTTATTAACATCCATCCTGTCCACCAGTTATTCCAAAGGGTCTGTATTCAGAGTTGACAAGTCCAAAAGGCACATCAATATTTATGAGAAGAAAGACACAGGCTACACAATTTGCTCCTCATTTAGCTTATGCAATGTACGTGCATGTAGTTTATGTCTGCATGGTCGCCAAGACAGATTTTTCGGCTAGCATTAAACAGAAGAACTTGTCTTTAAGCCTCTTTACAGATTGAAGAAATAAACGTTTTAAATGCAACATGATGTAACGTAAACGCAAAAATGAAAAACAGAAAAGACTGATAGCATGATAATGCCATCATGAGAAAATATGAGAAATGAGAAAATAGTCTAATTGGAGTCACTGTGGATTTTGTTTTGTCTAGATTTATATATACAGAGGCTTTTAAAATAGCACTTGACCCCACACCTCCTATGAAGCATAGTGTACAATTAGTAAAATATCATGTCTTTTTTTGTTTATTAAACATTTAAAGAGCACCTTTTCACAAATCGAAATCTTGAATCATTCTTGGACTAGATTGGCATTTTAGAAAGAGTCCTTTTTTCCCTTTATTTTTCATACACTCAAAATAATGATACACATTAATAAAAAAACAACAACAATAAAAACAATAAAATTAGTAACTGGTGCTGTGTATATAATATATAGCATTGGTGATGTAGGTGTAAATGGACTTTTTCTTTCTTTTTTTTTTCTTTTTTAAACTCGAACTCAGTCTTGACCACTCCAGTGTCACAAAGTCTTGTTCCTGACTCACACTCGACCCTTAAATGTCTTGGTCTTGACTTGATATAGGTGGTCTTATCCCGTCAGTTCTTAAAACCGCTGCTTGCTTAAGCCGATATTGTGATTAAGTCCAGGGTTAAGAATCCTGCCCAACCAACACACACCTGTGTTTTTGGTAAACTCCACCCACTTAATCTTCTGGTACCAGGGCACACAGTTTTGCCATTGTACACAATTCAACTCTGAATACAGCCCAAGTACAGCATCATTTTTGCATGGATCATATATTGATCTAATTAGGTGCTGAAGAAAAAACTTCACTTCTACCCACATGTCAACACTCCAGAAATATCCCACAGTCAGTTATTAAACCAGCGTAATAAGAATGTATCAGGACCTTAGACGCATACTTATTCTGGTATGTTAAAATATGAAATTGCACTTTCCCGGCTTTTTTGTGTCACACCAATTCAAAGGTAGTATTTCATGGTCAAATCCAAGCTGTTTGTACATTTCATTCTTTTATTTTCCATTGCCTTTTGTATTCTTAATATTAAGATTGTACTTGGCTTCTGTCAACAATTCTTATTTTTATAGGACAAAATTTTATATAGAGCTTATAATTAATGCAATTGGTGGGAAATTGTAATGTGCAATACTTTGTAGAATGATATGCATTATTCCTGTCTTTCAAAAAGATGGTACCTGCAGTGAACGATTTCTTTATAACAAAATTGATAACACAAAACATTTGGGCACTTTTGGGGCCAATTAATCATTGCAAGGTTACACCGATCGAAAGTTGTATTTACTGTGATACTTTACATAATTTAGTATTTTAAGAAGAAAGAAGCTACGACTTCTGTCCGTTAACATACATTAATCTTATCTAATCTTATTATATGATTTTTAATAGCCTGATTAAACCGATTGAACCGATACTGTATATCATGTAATTAAACAGTGTAGCCAAACAACTTTATTTTGTTGGTAATCGCGAAGGCCGGATCTTTTTGACCTTCCCTGACTTAACACTTATAGTTTATGCTGCTTCTGGAAAAAAAATGGCTTAATTGAAAATCAAATAATAAGATCTTGTGCAAACAGACAAAGGTTGCAATCCAAAGATCAGTGGATTATTCCTGTTTTTTTTTCCAACCTAATCTTTATCCTCTGCATGTTTTACAATACTGAGAGTAGTTTGGCTAGATAGTCCATTTTTATCAGAACAGTGAAATGTGTTCAAACTATTGTTGCTGATCGCCCACAAGCTACAGATACTAGGTTTGAAAAGCTCCAGAATATTCCATTTAATCTCAGGATCTGATCAAAGGCTCAAAAGATTTCTCTAAATCTTTTACACCTTCATGGTTTGGCAAAATGTCGGTGTTGTTAATTTGTAAATTTTAAAAAATGATTTTTTTTATTCTTGGTAATACCATGGAAGCAGAAATGTATTTAAAAAGATTTTGGAGTACCGAAAAACAATTTTATTTCTTAATAAACATTTATTTTTGAAAAAAAGAAAGCTTCCTGCTTTTGCTGAACCTTGCCCGAACTAATTTCTGTCCATAATTTAAGGTGAACTTAAATCAAATTCTTTGAACAATATTCAGTCATGCCATTGTGTTCACGAAGGCTTCAGAGTGATGCACTGCCAAACATTGTCTCTTTAATGTGACCCAGCAACAATGCAGCTGCCAAGCCAGGGTATTTTAACACATGCCTGGCTTCCTAATATACGGCTTGTGAGGACACGACCAGACGTGCCATGTAAGTTAATGGAAAATTGGACCCAGATAAAACTAAACATTGCATATATATGCAACTTGGTTCTGTTTGCTGCATTGTTTTATGCTTTTGGGGGTCACTGATCCTTTTTCCCCAGCTGCTGCTGTAGAACTGGTCTTATTAGAAACACACTGATAGCACCCAAGGGATGAGAAATTAGGCGAGTTTGCAAAAAAGCACAAAACTTCCCAAGGCAGAAGGAAGAACTGTTTCTTTCTCAGGGGTACATTTGAATAATGAGTTGGATTCCCAATGGAGATGTAAATATCTGCTTTGTTTATTATTGTGCCATGGAAATTATATTGTGGCTTAGGCATAAATCACTTCAAATCTAAGTGGGATTGATCTGTTTATTATTAATAGATAGTACTGATTTGTTTTATTTCATATATTTAAGGCACATTGGAGCAAATTGTGACCCCTTCTGGACTCAAATATGAATCTACTACAGCTATTCACTTGACTTTTTACCCCCATACAAGTTAGGTAAAATAGAATTGCATATAATCTGAATAAATGGGCAATTCCATTGAGGTGCCAACCTAGGCTGATGGCAGCAGTATGTTCTGGGTGTTTGGACAGAGAGTTTAGTTTAGCAAAATAAAAGGTCTACAGTGTCGAAACATCAGCAGTACATCATCACTCGTTTATTCTTATACCGTAGTTTAATTTTTGATTCTCATTGGAATTTTCATTCTCAAAAAATGTTGATTACTTTATTGTAACAGCAACTTTTACTCTGTAGTGTATCTGCAAGGTTTATACTAATGTACCAACTAAATGAAAAGTAATAATGAGATGTTCAGCATTTTTGGAAAGCGTCTAGCGACTTAATTTTATGGACATTCCACAATATCGGAAGTAACTATAAAAATGTATGTTCTTTCAACGATAAAAAAAAAAAAAAATTGGCAAAGTGCTGCGGTATAAGGGGAATAAAAATAGAACACTTCAGATCGGAAAGATTCTGGTATCGGAAAGTAATGAAGATTTGGCTAGAATGATCAATGTTCAGATTTTTTTATTTTTATCTCATCTTTCAATGTAATACTTGTAAAATATGTAAAAATAAAAAAAAAGAAATTACTGATATGAAATCCTATATCATTGAAACATTGTTTTCTTTACTGCTGTCGCAAGACCATTAACTATGCATACAAATTTTTTATTGTCTTTTTAATTTTTAAAATGCCAAATTTTAAATATCTCTATTGACTCGCATAGCATTGGAAAGATTATTTCCTACAACAGGATGTTATGTAGAAATGCTTAGATACTTCTCTCAGCCTTTGAAAGATGTACATCCAGATCATTTCATACACTGTATTTATATACCATTTATTGATTTAATCGTTTAATTTATTCACTGTTTTATTTTTTTTTTGCACACGAACAATATATTTTTTTCTCAGCCGTTTTACATCCTTTCCTTCTTTTTCTTTTAATGATCCTTCAAATCAAACTATTTTAAACTATATGAACTATATTGCTAACAAAGTCTGACCAATAGCAATATGATAACAATATGTTGATGAGCTGTAATCACAATAAAGTATAACAAATAAGAAATCATTCTGACTGAAATCCATTTGTTTAAAATCAAAATAAGTGTAATAGAGTGTAATTATGCATTTGGCAATGGTGGTATAAAATGCAGATTCTAGTCTGCCAAGGTTCACCCTTTCTGCAATATTAAACTTTACTACAGCTGTACTACACAAGAGTCAAATTATAACACAGGACAGGCAATACACTGGTATTTCATAAAGCTAGTTTATCAGATAATGACATATAACTGAAGCTTTATCAAAGATTCCAGGCAACTACCAAATTACCCAGTGTAGTTCATGCAAATATTTTGTCAACCATTAAATCATACTTACCAGACAAAGGCAAATGATTATGGGATAGGATGAAACCAGACAATCAGCACCAAGCTAACTATGTGACATTCACTCTTCACATACTCAAGAGACTTGTATTACAGCTCTGCAGAAAAATCTGATTTTGAGGAAGTATGGGGTATATATAAATAAATAATTATCCCCTGGAGAACATTTTTTAATTGTGTTTAATGATGATTAAGCAGATGAAGCCAAACTAGGCTAGTCTAGTTGACCATCAGCTAGCATGATTGTTGACAATCCTAAGCTAGTTAGGTTGCATATCAGATTGGAACTGTAACAGTGTACAAAGAGAGATTCCACAATATTTCATGACACAGGAAGCTCAAACAGATCAACTGTTATTCATGTCATTGATGAACAGTATTTGTGTGTATTTCTGCACTAGCATTGCTGGATCTTCAATAAGCCATTTCTTGGAAAACTGCAAGAAAATTGGTCAGTTTTAATATTTTAGTTGGCAAGATAAAGACACGATTGTGGTTTTAAATACAAGAGTCAGGTCATTCCTTGTTTGGCAGACACAAATCTGTCAGCCTTTATTGCAACTTTGTATCAAAATTGAGGAAGTGTATTTTTCCCACCTTGTTAAAGGCACCACATGGAGCATTTTTTCAAACTTGTCTGTCCATTCCTTTTCAACCATCTTGGATTCAGCCATAACATTACAACCACTGTCAGAGGAAAACACTCATTATCTCATTACAATGGCACCTGTGTCAAGGGGTGGGATATATTACGCAGCAAGTGCACAGAATTTGATGTGTTGGAAGCAGGAAAAATGGCGAAGTGTAAGGTTCTGAGTGACTGTGACAAGGGCCAAATTGTGATGGCAAGACAACTGGGTCAGAGATATCCAAAACAATAGGTCTTGTGGGGTGTTTTCAGTATGTAGTGGTTAGTACCTACCAAACGTAGTCCAAGGAAGGACAACCAATGACCTAGTGACAGTTTCATAGGCACCCAAGGCTCACTGAATGTGCATGGGGAGTGAAGGCTAGCCTGTCTGTTACAATCCCACAGAGGAGCTACTGTAGCACAGATTGCTGAAAAAGTTAATGCTGGTTATGATCGAAAGGTGTCAGAACACACACGCCTTGCTGTGTATGGGGGTACAGAGCTACAGGCAAAGAAAGCACCTACAATGTGCACATGAACATCAGAACTGGACCATGGAAAAAACGTGGCTTGGTCTAAAGAATCACGTTTTCTTTTCATGTGGATGACCGGGTTCCTGTGCGTCACTTACCTGGGGAAGAGATGGCACCAGGATGCTCTATGGGAAGAAGGCAAGCTGGCAGAGGCTGTGGGCAATGTTCTGCTGGGAAACATTGGGTCCTGGTATTTATGTGGATTTCTTAATGGCACATTATCCATAAGCCGGATAATGTGCCCTGCTATACTGCACAAATTGTTCAGGAATGGTGTGAGGAACATAATAAAGGCTTCAAGGTGTCCCCCAGATTCCCAAGATCTTAGTCCAATCAAAAATCAGTGGCATGTGCTGGGACACCTTCAGAGGTCTTTTGGAGTCCATGTCTCGACGGGTCAGAATGGCTACAACAGACAATATTACAATATTACACAAGATCACATCGCCTTACCTTATGCAAGCCTTACCTGCACCCAGTGTTGCTGGGATAGGCTTCGCAACCCGCCTCAACATGAAGATGTATGACTGAACCTGAGTAAAAATCACATAAAAATTCCACAGGCATAGCTATACAGACAAGGGACAAATTAAAGGAAAAAAACAATGTAAAGTGTGTTGGTAAGTTATTAGGCTGCCACAATCCACCAGAACAGCTTCAGTGCATTGTAGCATAGATTCAGCATGTCTCATTAACAGAACCTGTGAAACAAACACTGATCCTCCTACAGATTTTCAGTCAGTTGGTGTTTTGATGGTGATCGTGGAGAGCGCTGTCTAACACATGGCTCCCAAATCTCTCATTTGGGAGGTGTTCAAGTGGGTTGAGATCTGATGAGTGTGAAGAACATAGCATATGGTTTACATCATTTTATTTTTGAAAACACATTCACTGATCCCTCATGCCTTCCTTGAAGTGGACACGCCCTGCTCATGCCCATAGGGATAGAAATGTTTCATTATAGAATACAAGTCAGAAGAATGTTGTATTGATGTGCATTCATGCTTCATTTTAAGGGGACAAATGGAGGCAAATCATGCCAGCAAAATAAACAAATAGCCCGCAAACCATAACAGAGCCACTGGTTTTTCCGTTAACAACAGTGGATGAAAACAACACAGCATATGTTCAAACAGGTCTTGAGAATTAATCATTTGTGCCATGTTTATATGCTATGACTCAAACAGCAAAATGAATGAAGACACAATACCAGCCCAGACACTTTTACCTGGCCAAAAAAAAAAACACAGCGGAATAAGGGCAGTGAACTCACTAGACCTGACTTTTGACCAAATATTACAATGGTGCACGCACATTAGATATAGCTATTTGCATTTGGACAATTTCTGGTCCAGACACCAAATGCCAAACATAAATAAATGAATGAAAAATAAATAAATGCGGCAGTTTATAGTTGCACGTTTCTGGCCCCCAGCTGACGTGCCACGGTTGTGTTTGATTGTGCAATGGCTATGTTCTTTAACTCAAACCATATTTGGCTTGGAATCATTTGCTCTCTTGGGAGTAACTAAAACTCATTTAAAATGTGATGTGGTGGTGTCAACTGGTTGCACTTTCTCACGTACATCACATATGAGGAAGCGAGTGTTGACATCCATGGAATCAGTCAGTCCTAAATTAAGACTGATCCTAGAATAGTGCAGCTTTGTTTCCGCAGGTGCTGGACAAAAGCCATGATGAGGCATAGCGAATGGAAAATACTGCCTGAGTACTGTTATCACACATCTACCAGGGTTAAGTTACTATAAAGTATACTAGTGTACATGCTTCTTTAAACTTACTTTGAAACAACATATACATAGAACTAAGACATTAGAGAAACCATTCAACCTTAATGACTGGATCCATTTGTTTTGTTCGGGGAAAAAAAACCCTGCAAAACTTGGCTAATTAACATTCACAGGACCAAAACTCATTTTAAAGTCATATGTAAAGCTGATGATTGCAATTACTCCTAGCAGATAGATAGCAGTATAGAGAGGGCTATTATGTAGTAACTAGTAGCTAGGACATTTATCAAATTACAAATCTAACTGCCACCCTAGGAACTAGTAGTTTTTTTTAATGATACTACATCCCCTTTCCTATTTATTTAATTATTTTATGGTGCAATGTTTCACCCAAAAAGCGTTGTAACTTGTCCAATCATTCATTCATTCATTTTCTTAACTGCTTATTCCTTCTCAGAGTCACGGGAGAGCCGGCAGCATAGGGCGCAAGGCAGGAACAACCCACAGGGCACCAATCCATCGTAGGGCGCGCACACACACTCACACACACACACTCACATACTAGGGCCACTTTAGAGAACACCAATCAAACTAACTTGCATGTCTTTGGTCTGTGGGAGGAAACCGGAGTACCCGGAGTAAACCCATGTGGACATGGGGAGGACATGCAGACTCCAGACCCAGACTGCCCCACCTGGGGATGGAACCCAGTACCTTCTTGCTGTGAGGCGACGGTGCTACCCACCAAGCCACCGCGTCGCCTATGGCAAATCAGAAAACATTAAAACATCAGAACATTTTCATTTGTTAAATTCATGATGTTAAATTCAAAATTAGGATTCAGAGTTGTAACTGGTTATAGGTGGTAATACAATGTAAGAACTCAATAATGAATATAATACCTTTGATAATAACGGGTTATGGATTTCAGCACTATAACCAAGTAACCATGCGTCACTGTATTAGTTAATATTAACAAACCATGAACTTGCATTAATACACTAAACACAAATATCAAACTAAAGTGTGTTTAAATGTTAAAGGAATGCACCCGCATTGACTGATGTTTGTTCAGTTAATGACTAACAGTTGACAGTCACTAAGCACAAAGAGACCAGTCTCCTACAGCAGATGTGTACATCTGAATGATTCTGCAAATGTACTTACAACATGGGCTTTTTAAAAAAATATATGTATATTTCACTATAACCATGGGTCATTTCTATAGGCACTGCAGGCAGGCTGATTGTTGAGGTTGGCTTAATTTATACTTTCTTGACATGCTACAAAAACACAGAGCCTTTAATAGCCAACAAATTTATGAATATACACATAAATTAATTATTTTATTCATACAGACACAACAGCAAGTTCGATAGGATGCTGGTTGTATTTCCATGAAAAAAAATACAAACTTACTGATTCCTGATATGAACACTGGTTAATACAGATTATTTGGCTTATTGGCTATGTTATTAAAAAATAACAATGCATATGTTAGTTACTTTGGTATGGTTACATACGGTGTATTAATACTGACGCAAATGATCTGTTCATGTTATAATACAATTAATGGATTCGGTAATGTCTATTAATTGAACTGCAAATTAAAGTGTTACTGATATGTGTGCAGAATATGGCCATAACAACTGCATTGAATACAATTATGACTCACTATTTTATTTTTACATTTTTATTCATATTTTTCATTACAAAATGGTGTCACCAGCACAGTCTTTGACTAAGAATATCATCCATACCTAAATAAGCCCAGGTTTTGATTCTCTTTGACCATTGTGCTTGGAACTGCACTAAGGGGAACAATAGGAGAGAGAGGGGGGGGGTGTCATATAAAAATACTATACAGAGAATAGAACTTTAAATATCACACTTTAAAAATACACAATATCAATGCATACATTAATTCAGAGTCCAAAAATGCATAGGGATGAACACAATTAAAGCTTTATAAAGCTTTTGTAAAATTGTCAAAGCCTGCATTTGGGGCTTGAATATTGCATGTATAAAAAATGAGCTTTTTAGCTTTTTTTTTTTCAAATTATGGATTATGAACATCACACTTAATACTTACATGGAACACTGTCAAAGAGAGAAAAGGTAAAAATTATGTCCCAGGTTTGAACACTGGTCTGAGCCTTAGTAAAACAAGACATTTAACATTAGGCTCTTTATGTGTGAAAAAAATCTGTAAATATTTCAAAAATCTGTAGAACCTCGCCCATCATCATTAGCTGACTGAATGGAGTGACATCAGATGGGGCAGCTGTGAACAGAGCCATGGATTGTTCCAGTGTGAATTCATCAGAGTCTCTGAGAACAATGAGTGCCTTCTATTTTATTGGAATTACAGTTGAAGTCATACGGATACATACACCTTAGCCACATTCATTAAAACTCATTATTTTTCATAATTCCTGACATTTAATCCTCCTCTTTTAGGTCCGTTAGGATCACTACTATATTTAAAGAATGTGAAATGTCAGAAAAATACTAGAGGCAAGGATATTCCCAGGGGCTCAGAAGTTTACATAAACATGGTTATTATTTGGTAGCATTGCCTTTACATTTTTTTTACTTGGGCCAAACCTTTTGGATAGCCTTCCACAAGCTTCTCACAATAAGCTGCTGGAATTTTGGCCATTCCTCATGACAAAACTGATATAAGCCTCCTTGCTCGCAGACACTTTTTCAGTGCTTTCCATGTTGTCTATGAGATTGAGGCCAGGTATTTATGATGGCCGCTCCATTACTTTCACTTTGTTGACCTTAAGCCATGTTGCCACACCTTTAGAAGTATGCTTGGGGTCAGTGTCCATTTGGAAGACCTATTTGCACCCAAGTTTTAACTTCCTGGCTGATGTCTTGAGATGTTGCTTCAATACCTCCACATAATTTTCCTTTCTCATAATGCATCTATTTTGTGAATTGCACCAGTCCCTCCGGCAGCAGAGCAACCCCCACAGCATGATGCTTCCACCCCTGTGTTTAACGGTTGGGATGGCATTCTTTGGCTCGTAAGTCCCTTTTCCTCCATGCATAATGAAGGTCATTATAGCCAAACAGCTCCATTTTGCTTCATCAGACCAAAGGACATTTCTCCAGAAAGTAAGATTACTGTCCCCATGTGTAGCTGCAAACTGTAACCTGGCTTTTTAATGCCAGTTTTGGAGCAGTGGATTCTTCCTTGCTGAGCGGCTGTTCAGGTCATGTCCATATAGGACACATTATACGGTTGATATAGATACTTTTGTACTTGTTCCCTTTAGCGTCTTCACAAGGCCTTTTGCTGTTGGTCTTGAACGGATTTGTGTTTTCTGCACCAAAGTACGTTCATCTCTAGGAGACAGAATGTGTCTCCTTCCTGAATGGTATGATGGCTGTGAGGCCCAATGGTGTTTAAACTTGCATATGACTTTTTGCACAGATGAATGTAGTACCTTCAGGAAATTGATCCCAACGAAGTACCAGACTTGTGGAGGGCCACAATTCTTTCTTTTTCTGATGCCCTTCTGATGTGATTTCTTTTGATTTTCCCCTTGATGTCAAGCTTAGAGGCAAGTAAACATTGATGGTAGGCCTTCAAATACTGCCCCAGGTCCATCTCCAGTTAACTCAAATTATGTCAGTTTGCCTATCAGAAGCCATGACATAATTTTCTGGAATTTCCCAAGCTATTTAAAGGCACAGGCAACTTGGTGTATATAAACTTCTGACCCAGTGGAAATTTGATATGGTGAATTATAAGTGAAAAGATCTGTTTGTAAACATTTGTTGGGAAAATTGCATGTGTCGTGTAAATATATGTCCTACACAACTTGCTAAGACTATAGTTTTTTTACATGGAATCTGTGGAGGGGATAAATATGAGTGTTAATGACTTCAACTTAAATGTATGCAAACTTAGACATCAACTGTAGATCTTACTTGTGCTTCATTAGTACTGCAATGAAGGAAATAAATAATTTGAGCGAGTACTCAGAAAATAAATCGTTTTGGTAACAAGAAGGACTTTAGAGTGTATACACAATCCACATATGGGCAAAGGCAAATGAACAGTATGGAATTTCTTCCTGAAAATTCTGTATTTTGGCTCCATGGAAAAACAATTGTTCTTAAATTGGAGGGTGTAGGAAGGATTTTTTTTTATTAGTGGACTAGCTGCCAAATCCTGGTCCTTTAGGACCTCCACACTATACTACTTGTAAATGAAACATAGAGCTGAACCAAGCAGACTTCAGGACAGGCTAAACTCCAAGGTTTGATCTTTCTAAATGTGACTTGGCTACACTCAGATTTATGAGACCATTACAGGAAGAGCTGAAAATAACTTGAACAAAATGTCTGAGATATTTGGCAAGCTTCAGCAGTTATATTATGGCTTGCCTACAAAGTCCATTGTGAAAGGAAGAAATGTGCCCTTGAGTCCTGTACACACATGCTGCATGGTGTAGATGTATTATTAAAGTTAGAGTGCCTGGCATTTATTAACCCCTCCCACTCTGAACTTTTCCACATTTTATAGTGTTACAACCTGAAACTCAAATGGATTTATTTGGAATTCTATATACACAAAATAGCTCCTAATATTGGATTAGGGAAGGAAATCTATATATGTAGTTTGAAAAATGATTCACAAATAAAAATGCTAAATTTGTGGTTGTATCAGTATTCAGCCTGTTGCTGGAAAACCCCTAAATTAGTTCTGGTGCAACTAGATATGACATAATTATATAAAT
Source organism: Leptodoras praelongus (assembly GCA_028564905.1). Classification (NCBI taxonomy): domain Eukaryota; kingdom Metazoa; phylum Chordata; class Actinopteri; order Siluriformes; family Doradidae; genus Leptodoras; species Leptodoras praelongus. The sequence continues at coordinate 16,893,659 of JAOTRJ010000001.1, read as the reverse complement.
AGGGTTTGTGTCTGTGCAAATAGCATGTCACATGATCTCAAAATGAATACATCTGTTCCTAGAAGGCCACAGTTTGTTAGAGAACATACATAATTTAATAGTATCATGAAGATCACGGAACTATCAAAACCAAGTACCATCAGAATTTGAACATCCTACAGAGCACCATTAAATCCTTTGTATAAAAAAGAAATGAATATGGCACATGAGATTCTGCATAGAGGAGGCCGTCCACCATGAGTGCGTCAGCAGGTAAAGATGGCATTAGTCAGAGAAGCAAACAAAGGCCCAAGAATCTCTCCAGGAGCTGAAGAGATCCACAACTATGATGTGAAAGCTGTTCACAAAACACCCATACCAAGAACTGTCCACCAAGCTGGGTGTTATGGATGAGTGGAGAGCCATATAACTTCATAACCATATACTCCATTTAGAGTTTACCAGTTGGCATGTTAGAGACTCTGGTGAGCCCAAAAATAAGCTTGGCTTAACACTGCTGATCTCTGTGAGAAAAATCTTCACAGTGATGCATTATGGTGCTTGCATCATACTGTGTGAGAGTAAGATGGATGGAGCCAAATATAGGGCAATCCAAGAAACAAACCTGTTCCAGTCTGCCAGAGATTTTAGACTGACATGGATGTACATTGTCCAGCAGGACAGCAACCCTAAGCATTTTGCCAAATCTAGACTGGAGTGGTTCAAAACAAAGTACCTGAATATGTTAGAATGGCCCTATTAGATTCCATGCTTCAATCAAATTGAGACATTGTAGCAAGACTCACCAACAGTCTTCTCTTCTCATCAATGGTCAAATTTGTTAAGAAGACCTGGCAAAATAAAATGAAATGACATAAATGACATAAAAAAAAAAAAAACTAAACTAAACTAAAATAAAATCAAATAAATCAGGCCTCAAATGTACAAAGCTGAGTCATATCCCAAAAGATCAGCATGGGACTTGCACCCTTAAATAAATATATATTGTGTAAATTGAATTGTAAAAATTGTAATTATATCCATTTTTCATTTCAGGTTGTAATACTACAGAAAGTGGAAAAGTTTATTTAGAAAAGAAGAAAATAAGAAGGGGATATAACTAAAAGCCAATCCAGGTATCAAATGTAAGAGCAAACACTATGTGTGTGTGCAAAGTCCAGCTTTTGTTTTCCTGATTACATAATTTTGTGACTGGGATAAGAGGGTTGTGTTTGTTTTACTTTCTTCACATCACTACTTGAGGAGTTGGAGATATGAATCTGTGAGAAATTAATTCTTCTTCTTGTACAAACAGAGAGAGGGTTGTACTGCTTCTATCAAATAAATGGCTTGTTCAGAAATCAGACAGCCCCTTACTTACAATATTTTTGATTTAGTCTGATCAGTGTAGCAAGTTTTCCTTTGCATTTCTTTTGTCCACTCTTTATTCCAGCATATGAGTGGGCAAGGAAGAATGAGGTGGGGATGTGAGAGTGAGTGAGTGAGAGTGAGAGTGAGAGAGAGAGAGAGAGATTTTGTGACTGAGCATGTGACAGGGCAATTCTAGGGCTGGGTTTGGTTGAATCTTGCTGAGAACAAAGGGTTCATAGTGACTCAGCCTTTGGCTTGATAGTGGAAAAATACAGTGTTTAATGAAAACAATATGAATGGCATTTTTTCTGAAATGGGAGGTTCGTCATAAAAAGACAACATTATGTGTACACTATACACAATCCTATTTGTAAAATTTGACCATCATCCAGGATTATTTCTTATTTTTATGCCACCAGACAAGAAGCAGCTCTTTGCTATGGTGAAAACAAGAAGACTCTGTATGTCTGGACACTCCCTGTTGGACAGAGTCTAGTAGCTCGTTCACACTTCCTGGTTTACTATAGCCAGAGAAATCCAAACCTGTCACATTTGTTGACCATATGGTCCAAGATTCAGATGAATGGCATGTACAGCAGTTCCTGGTGAATTTGTGCTGTGCTTTATGGGTGTCAGCCCCGGGATAGTGTGCAGTCACAGGTCCATGGTGCTGGTGCTGTGCTCTCGGCTGTGAGTCAAAGGAGTTGGGAGTGAATGGCAGTCGAGAGGCTGACCAACACCAGGCTGAGCTAATGGGTTTCTGCTAATAACCAGCTCCAGTTTATCTCCAGCTTCTGTGATAAGAGGCACAGCCAAGCAGCAGTCAAAATCTCGTGTTCGCACATGATTGACCTGGGAATGCAACAATAATTTTATATACTGAATCATAGCACTTATATTAAGTCATATAAGTATTGCTAACAACTTATCAGTTTACTTAGAAAAAAAATTTCTTTGTTTCTTTAATAGTTACCTTATTTCCATTACTGTTGCAAGTTATATACCCTGTTACATTTCAGGTTTTTGTGCAACAAACAATGAAACAACGATACATCATGTCAGACATTTTCACAAGCTATAATACGACACAGTAACAAACTAATTTCAAATTATATCGGTATTTGAAGGTATAAATGATTTCGCATATCTTGACTAAAGCCCCAGTCCCAGCTAAAAGAGAAGCAGATCTGTAATACAATGCTGCCACCACCATGCTTCACCTGGGTATGGTGTTCTTTGGGAAATAAGCTGTCTTGTTTTTGCACCAAACATATTTTTCAGAAATATGCCTTAAAGATTCTACTTTACTTTCCTCAGACCATGCCATACACTATATTGCCAAAAGTATTCACTCACCCATCTAAATAATTGAATTCAGATGTTCCAATCACTTCCATGGCCACAGGTGTATATAATCAAGAACCTAGACATGCAGACTGCTTCTACAAACATTTGTGAAAGAATGGGTTGCTCTCAGAAGCTCTGAATTCCAGCATGTTACCATGATAAGATGGCACCTGTGCAACAAGTCCAGTTGTGAAATTTCCTTTCTTCATGTTGCAGATTAGCTCAAGAACAGTGAGTAGAGAGCTTCATGGAATGGGTTTCCATGGTTGAGCAGCTGCATCCAAGACTTACATCACCAGCACAATGGAAAGCGTCGGATGCAGTGGTGTAAAGCACGCCGCCACTGGACTCTAGAGCAGTGAAGATGAGTGATGATTCACGCTTCTCTGTCTGGCAGTCTGATGGATGAGTCTGGGTTTGATGGTTGCCACTTGTACTTGTCTGACTGCATTGGGCCAAGTGTAAAGTTTGGTGGAGGGGGATTATGGTTGGGGTTGTTTTTTAACAGCTGGACTTGGCCCCTTAGTTCCAGTGAAAGGAACTCTTAATGCTTCAGCATACCAAGAGATTTTGGAAAATTTCATGCTCCCGACTTTGGGAACAGTTTGGCCCCTTCCTGTTCCAACATGACTGCACACCAGAGCACAAAGCATGGTCCATAAAGACATGGATGAGTGAGCTTGGCCTGCACAGAGTCCTGACCTCAACCCGATGTGAGCCAGGCTCTTTCATCCAACATCAGTGTCTGACCTCAAATGGTCTTCTGGAAGAATGGTCAGAAATAAGAGTAAACACACTCCTAAACTGTGGAAAGCCTTCCCAGAAGAGTTGAAGCTGTTATATCTGCAAAGGGTGTGCTGACATCATATAAATCCTGTGGATTAAGTGGATTAATCGGATGCCACTCAAGTTCATATGCGTGTGAAGGCAGGCAAGTGAATACTTTTAGCAATAGTGTATGTTGCGACACTGTTTGGTAAAAATATGGCAGGCCCAGACATAAATTTTTTTTTTCTTTTGCTTATTTATCCCTAAAAGTTTCTTTGTTTTTCATGTGACTTTTGTCTGGTGTTACATCATTAAATGTGGAAAAAGATCTGATGATATTTTATCTTGGTTTTATTTTTAACATCACGAAAAACTGCAAATTTAACAGGGGTGTGTGGACTTTTTATAACCACGCTACACCACTAAAAACAATGATTCCCTCAAACTCTTTTTTCTTCTCTGTTCAGGTTAATAAGACAAAAATGGCAGCTTGGCTTTTGCTGAGCAACTACAAAACTCACCATCCCAAAGACTTTCCCATGCCAGAAAGCTTAAATTTACAGCATTCCTAATTTACAACTGTTACAAGACCCTGACACTAAAAAGTTCTTTCATAAATACTAAACAAACATCTCCTCATAAAGTGTAGTGTCAGAGCCATCTTATGAAAAATGATTTAACACCTTCTGAACTATCATATTTGAGAGGTATCCATGGATCAGACGTCTTGTAACAATATAATGCAGATTTAAACCTTTGTGCTGTTTATCTTATCCAAACACAATATTTCTGTTTCCGTTTCTGCTGTGCTGCTTCCTATTCATCAACAGAATGCTTTATTGGTTGCACAGTGAAATATGGCTTGCTATACACTGGGAGTGGCTCCTCAAAAGGTAAGACCATTATAATGTACCATTTAAATGTCATACATGCTCCAATCAACATTTGTACAACCTGCAAATGAAAAAGGGAGCATCATTTATACGACTGAAAACATTTAAAATGTATATGCTGTCAGTTTCAGCAGGAAGCAGTGCCAAATTTAAGAGATACCCAGTACTATCCCAGCCTCTCTAGACACATCCTTGTCTCTATTCTTTCTGCACATGGCTAAGAAACCAACAGTTTGCTTTTAACAAACACTTGATTTAATAACAAAGAAAAGACCTGCAGCTGAGGGAACTAGAGATGTGAAGAAGGTGTGAGCACCTGGAGGATCCTGTCATACGGCCTGAGTCCTGAACGGTCTGCTGGACCCTCGGGCCGGACCACATTCACATAGACGCCTTTCTCCAAGAAACCGTCTGAGACACTGAAGCCAAAATCATCTCTTTCTGGATCCTTAATCACCGTCACCTGGGCAAGATCAATTAAATTAATTTTAGTTCTGTGTTGCAACACTACAAAATGAACAAGCATTTGGAGTTCTGCTTTCACTCATAATCACAAGTCCTCTATCTCAGCAATAATGGACATAATGGAAGAATCTGCTGAGGTTGAAATGATGGATCAGTCTGGTGTGTGAATTCTGTGCTGTGCTGCGGTCCAACACTAGGGGGCTGCAGCAACGTAGTTCTCCTGCCAGTGGTGAACTCCTGTTCCCAGCAGACCCCAGGGCAATTTGACACATCGAGAGACACCGGTTTCTTGGTCTATTTAGAGAGCTCCTTGTCCCATTGCTCACATTACACATTCTGACCATTTTCTCGGTAATGTAACGCTATGGCGTCAGGTATCAGTCTCTTTTTTGTAGGGGAGAGATCATGGGGTAGGAATAACGCCCGAGATAATCTAGTAGGGAATCTTTAGTATCTCTTCCTCTGCCTTCTAATTTGAGCACTATTCTCTTTGCTGCTCCAATTTCCCTGTTCATGTCCTTCCCTACCTACCCACTTTTTTGTTTACTTGCCTGCAATAAAGTATCTAATAAATGTAGTTAATTCCATTTCCCAAATATAAACAAACTAGTAGCCTAAATTAAATTACTGTGACCATTACCAGGCAGTTACTAAGGACGATTGCCATATCTCATTCCACCTGTTTTTTTATCACTGGATCTAATCAATGGATCTTGACTTTCAGTAGTGTGTGGCTTCTACTTAATTGGAATGAAAACCTGCACCCACACTGGCCCTTCTTGGACATCACTGCAGTAGTCTGTATTGCTATGTGAAGGTTGTGTGGTATATGCTAACCTTGTGTAGCTCTAGTGGTGTAGGTGACAGGATCTCTTGCATCTCCTCCTTGATCCTCCGTGATTCCCAGGTCTTCTCTGACATGCGTAGAGTGCTCTTGCTCTTGGCTTCATTACGAAGATGTGAGCTCTTTCTGAGAGGGCTGACATTGGTCTGGCTCCCAGATTCGCTGTGAGATTTGGTGCTCTCTACTCCCAAACTCACAGTGCTGCCAGTCATTATGGAGGCCTGTGAGGGAGGACAAGAGCCAAGCAGTGATTACTGCGAAGTCAGCTCATCAACTTTCAATAGGGAGCCTGTATGGAACTGCCAAGAGGTGATTTAAAATTGATCTAGTGCAATTTAATAAAAGATAGTTATCTGGAAAGCTATGATGATGTCATTTATTAGCTTTTGAGAAGCACAATTTTGCTCCCTTTCCTGGAACATTACCTACTGGAACCCCTTAACACATTACATATTGATCATGGCTTGGAGAAATGCCTAACTTGGCATAATGACCATTATACTGTGGTCTGGTGTGAGCAAAGGTGAGATAGTTGGCAGTCATATAGATTTGTCCATTTTTTTGTCTTTTACCTCTTCCATGTTTTCCACTAATATTTGGTTGAAGATATCATGTACTAAGACTTCACCAATCCACATGAAATTTGGTTCAGTTGTAGCCCCACATGCTTAATACAGAATATAAGCTTTGTGGCCCTAGGTGTGTGTTGTCCTCCATGCTAGCACCCCCTGAATTGGGGTAGGCTCAATGTACTTTTTGGGCAATAGGTCAAAAACCATATTTTTTATGATCAAAAAACATAACCATGTTTTTATAGCAAGGAGATGCATTATCCTTCAATTGTGAAGTAGCACCACCTAGTAAATAACAATCAAATAAAAAAAAATCTAGAGCCAATATTTTATATCATTAGCCAATGTTTTGTGATGTAAAAGTTCAAACTTGATGAAATATCCCAAGAACTGCTTAAAAAACATTTTAGAAATGTGCCATGCTTATATCATTTCACTCTTGCTGCTTCTCTGACTTTATGTGGCAGTAATACTACTGATTTCCAGAGTACTCAATAACGTTAATAACAGTAGCAACTAGATAGTGTGGCCTCTCATCAGGCAGGTCAAGATGATAAACCTTCATACTTATATAGTTATCTTATCAGACTTATGTTGATCATAAGCACCAGTAGCCATCAATCATTTATGAACAGTACAGTAGTACAGAGCCATTGAAAACATATTAGCAAATTTCTAATATAACTGGAATAGACACAGCAGAGTCTATAGCATGGAAGTAAGAAAAACTTTTCTGAATCAAGTTCCTGGGCTATAGATGCAGGACTGCTTTTAGTTTCCGGAGTCTTTTTTTATGTGGATGAAGAACTATTAGGGTGTAGTGTGCACATAATGTACATTGTTAGTCAAACCTTAGCTGAATGACCAGTTGGGGGTGTAATGAAAAATAATTAATTGCACATTGTGCTCAAGCTACACTGACAGTCAGTCAGTCATTATCTGTACCGCTTATTCCCAGTCCGGGGTAACGGGGGAGCCGGTGCCCAGCCGGCAACTCTGAGTGCAAGGGCAGGAACCAACCCTAGACAGGGCGCTAATCCATCG
>JAOTRJ010000001.1:16759151-16770089 GCA_028564905.1 Leptodoras praelongus | reverse complement strand
GTTTTGATGCCTTCAGTGAGAATCTACAATGTAAATAGTCATGAAAATAAAGAAAACGCATTGAATGAGAAGGTGTGCCCAAACTTTTGGCCTGTACTGTATCTTCAAGATTAAACCACACCTTCAGTGTCCTTGACTTCATATGAAGAAATATTCAACATTCCCTGGAGGTCTGAAACCATTATAAGCAGTCAGTTTAAATAAATTAACCTATAAAAATTTGACTCATAATAATGATCGTCTGTGTGGTTGCCGCAAGGTTCCTCTCTGCTGGCTAGTCATTGTAGTCTGATTAAATGGTACCCTGAAAAATTAAAACTAATTACTGGAGCATCAGTCTTTTCAAACAAATGAATGTGTAGGACCATATTCAGGCCCCTGCTGTTCTTGTCACCTGTCACCTGTTCTGAAGGCAGAGTCTCTTTATTTCATAATTAAAGTTTTATGTATTACAATTACCTACTCACAAAGTTCATTACAGCGTCTCATTGTGATAGTTAAGTCTCAGGCTTATCAATGACTGTGGGATATTAAGTATGGTACAGTATTTGAGAGTAACTGGCTATGTCAGTGTCCAGCATAACATTTACCTCCCCAGTGGCCCCCCAGTGGCCAGTGGATCAGAGTTGTATTGGGCCCTTGTATATTTTTACTGGCCTGGGAAAAAATACTTTTTTTCCATAAAACTGGTAGTTTATTAAACATATATACATTGTAATGATTCATCCAAACAACAAAGAACTGATAGATTTTAAATATATTTTTTCCATTCATACATATTAATACCTTCAGTGAGAACTATGGATCTTTCACTACAGGTTCTGTACACTTTGTCTGCCTTCTTGAGTGTCTTCAATAGTATTTTTTATACAAACAGCCCCCTAGACACAGTAAGTCCTTAGCAAGCCACTAAGTTGAGTGATTAGGAAATGTAGGTCAAAGCATTACTTTTACCCAATATACTGTAGCACGATGTGGAAAACGCAGATGGAACTGAGGAATAAATGTAAAAGAATAAGTAAAACAGAAATCTCAGTTAAACCTGGAACTGCACAGGATTTTACATTTTCAAAATATATTTAAACATAAATGATTTTTGATGGATCAGTGATTTTTAAAAATGGCATTAATTAACAAATGTAAGCCTATGTGCCATTGATTTCATTACCTTTCCAGTTCAAAATTCTGGAGCAGTGTGCTCAGCGTCTTAAGCTCTGTAGCATTATTATTGCACTAAACCAAGAGCCAACAGACGTATTGAGGAGGAAGCACTAGTCCATAAATGTTAGTCTAGTTCACTATGTAATAGTGATTTGTGTCCTGGGTGGCTGAATAGCAAGTGGTCATCTTTAAGTACAAGTGTGAACAGGGTCAAATGATTAGATTGCAATTGGAGGTGGTCTGGGATGCATATGGCTACATTCTTTTAGGAGAGTGTACATGAATGGTTCCTGGGCCAAACTGACAGACCGCCTGCTGAACTGATGTTCTCTGTGTCAACAGAAGTACATACTTTTTTTGTGTTAAATTTCTATATTGTTTTCAGTTTCTGTATTGTTTTGATAGCTGCTTCTTTTAATTTCCATGAGACAATGTACCAGAACCACATTTGAACTTTGCAAACGGAAATGACGGACATATCTTTTATTTGCATATAAAGATATAAAGTTGGGAAGTGAGATCAGACCAGAAGTGGTCACTTGAGATGCACATAGAGATGCACTGACGTACTTGGAGCTGTCCTCTTGCAATTGGATCACCCAAGACATGTCAATGTCAGGTGTGAGCAGAGCCGAAGCCAATGATGAGAACCACAAATGCTGTATCAAAATTGATTTGAATGCAAGTTACAAAAATGAACACTGCCATCTTTTTATCCTTAGTTTTCAGTCCTTCCCTATTAAGAAAATATTAAAATATGAAATAAAAGCTATATTGCTATCCAGCTCAGTGAATAATGTGTCTTTGGAATACAATTATCAGCAACCAGACATCATCATAAGTTCACCAATTGCTTATAACATTATGTTTGTTTTCAATATAACTGATTTACAAATCTGAAAGATTTGCAAGAAAAATATCTTTACAAACGTGTTAACTAAACAATGAGGCGGCAATGTTATGTCAGAGATGTTGAGTTTGATCAAAGGTCAATTGTCTGTACTGGGGTCTCTGTTTTTTTTTTAACTTTCTATTAAGGGATTATTCTAAATATCACTTCTCATTTGAGGCTATATTGTTATTGATGTCATGCTAGCTTAACAAAATCTATGATCACAAGCTGCCGCTGTACATATTCTGCTGTGCCAGTAGAACAGAAAGTTGTTAATAGTAGAAAGCCCTAGTATAATAGCCCTAAGCCATAAACTAGTGACTACCTAGATCCTTTTTTCAACCTGAAGCAGCAACCAGTGAAAGCAAAACAAAATAATGAAAAGAAGATTTAGCTTTTTAGGGTGGCATGTAGTCTGCTTATTTATTAATGTAAAGCCGTATCGTTAGTGTATTTCACTTCACATTATTTCAACTCAAGGTCAAGTAAGTTGGGTTTACTTGTCATTTCAACCATAAACAGTGTGTGCAGTACAGAGTGAAATGAAACAACGCTCCTCCAGGACATATGGAGCTACGTACATTATGTTGCAAAAAGTATTCACTCACCCATCCAAATAATTGAATTCAGGGGTTCCAATCACTTCCATTGTGTATAAAATCAAGAACCTAGGCATGCAGACTGCTTCTACAAACATTTGTGAAAGAATGGGTCGCTCTGCAGGAGCTCAGTGAATTCCACAGTCAACTGTCAGTGGTATTATAACAAAGTGGAAGTGACTGGGAATGACAGCAACTCAGCCATGAAGTGGTAGGCCACGTAAAAATTACAGAGCGGGGTCAGCGGATGCCGAGGCAAATAGTCTTCAGAGGTCACCAACTTTCTGCAGAGGCAATCACTACAGACCTCCAAACTTCATGTGGCCTTCAGATTAGCTCAAGAACAGTGTGTAGAGAGCTTCATGGAATGGGTTTCCATGGCTGAGCTGCTGCTTCCAATCCTTACATCACCAAGCGCAATGCAAAGTGTCGGATACAGTGGTGTAAAGCACGCTAGACTTTAGAGAACTTTGCTCTCTGGAGTGACGAATCACCCTTCTCCTTCTGGAAATCTGTTGGATGAATCTGTGTTTGGTGGCTGCCAGGAGAACGGTACTTGTCTGACTGCATTGTGCCAAGTTTGGTGGAGGGGGATTATGGTGTGGGGTTGTTTTTCAGGAGTTGGGCTCAGCCCCTTAGTTCCAGTGAAAGGAGTTCTTAATGCTTCAGCAGACCAAGAGCTTTGGTACAATTTCATACTCCCAACTTTGTGGGAAGTTTGGGGATGGCCACTTCCTGTTCCAACATGACTGCACACCAGTGCACAAAGCAAAGTCCATAAAGACATGGATTAGTGAGTTTGGTGTGGAAGAACTTGACTGGCTGCACAGAATCCTGACCTCAACCCGATAGAACACCTTTATTAAATAGAACACCCTTAGACCTTCTCGTCCAACATCAGTGTCTGACCTCACAAATGCGCTTCTGGAAGAATTGTCAAATATTCCCATGCATGATGTAGATACATGACAAATTTTGTGCGATTTCATTCATACAGTGTGCTGCGGTTCTTAATATTTAGTTCACAGAATGTAAAAATCGCAGCTCGTAAAGAAATGCACAGCTGTTTAGATGGGTGGCATATGATAGAGATAAGGAAGGTATTCAGTTATATTGCTTAATCTCAACCAAGACCTAAAAAGCTTAAAAAGCTTTTAATATATTTGACACCCACAATTTAGATAAACAGGATTTCTACAGATATTTACAGTCAATTCTACAGATATTTACACTTCAATCAAATATTAACATAAAGTTAATTGAATCTTATTGTTCTTGTTGTATGTTCTTATGATCACAACAGCAGCGCTGGTTATAATACAGTCATACAGTTTTTCTTGTTCTTTTATTTTCTTTTTTTTTTTCTCCTTCACCAGTTTTTGGTTGATGATATCTCAATAAGACTTCACTAATCTAAATGAAACTTGGTGTGGTTGTAGGCCTACATTTCTGATACAGAATATAAGGTTTGTGTCCCTGGGTGTACATTGCCTTTAATGCAAGTGCCCACTGAATTGGGGTAGGATCAAAGCACTTTTTAGGCAACAGTTCAAAATATTTTGTGTCTTAAATTATGATCTTTTTTTGGTTGGCCTCTGAGATGAACTTAGCTCATTATGATTCCTTTGTGGAATATTGGCAACCAATGAATAAGGTTTAAAGCAAAAATCTTTTCATGTCATGGCTCAAACCTAATGAAATTTCCTACACTATATCACTACCACATTCTTTACACATAAGCCAAATTTCATGAAATTTCATCCATAAGCTGCAGTGCGGTAACACATTTCCTTATCTCAAGAACTGCTTAAGCAATGTTTTTTGCAAATTTGATATGCTTATTTCACTTCATTCTTGTTATGCAGTGGTTACAATTCCCACCACTTAGCAGTGAGTCTAGTTGTAGCTTATGCTAGTTATAGACATTTAACATCCTAATACAACACATCCACATGCAATTCAACATTTAAATAATTTGTGTCTGGGAATTTAAAAATATCAGTATGTCAAGATTCTATGGTACACTTAAAACCTTTAGGTTAATATGTAGGTACAGACCACAATTTGCTGATGCCTAATGATGATGACTTTATATAAAACCTAACTGTTGGTCTGAATTTATACAAACTCATGATAAAACAGAAGGCTAGGCAATGATTGTGATATCAGAATGATACAAAAAGCTATTTAGCATCTAACCAACATGCAAACTTAAACACATCCTCCCCTTGACGTGCAACATAGCAAAATGGTTGCTATTGGCGATAATAAAAATGATGGTGCCATGCAGAACTACCATCCATACTCTGTCAAGGAACTGTTGCGATATTTTAGAGCTTAATCCGAAAGAACAATCCAATCCACTTGGCGGCCTGCAGTGTGTGAGCGTGATAAGCCGTTAGCCATTTAAAAGACATGCACTGCAAAAGGAAGCACTCTGAAACTCGCTGCAGGCTTCGGAGTATTAGCGGACCAGCACAGACAATATTTCACACAGCCAGTCTATGCAACTCGCACTAATCCGAAAAGAAAGTGCATGCGTGTGGAACCGTCAGGAGAGACAGAAATGAAAGGAAAAATGTAGTGAATGCTGTTTCCTGCATCTCTCAGCTATACTGTGCATGTTATTAGAATTCTGAATGGGCTTTAATATTTGCACTGACAGATTTTGCAGTTTGAGGGATTTTTAGGACTCTACAGTTATATTCCTCTAAAGCTGCAAGAAATTCCTTGAATACCAAGATCCAGAAAAAGCAACTAACATGACTGAATTGTTACAAAGCTGAGCTCTGAATGCTTAAACAGTAATTAGTGTATGGTCATGGTCATGTTTTGTTTCACGGTGTCACTTCATTTGACCACTTCCTGAACATGTGAGACACATCTATTTGACTCGCACAACACAAACTTGTCTGTTCATTCAATTTTATACATTATGCTTTCATAATTCGAATGCACTGAAGTGCCAGGTTAAAACTTGGTAGGTCCCCCAAGGGGTCTTGGAGGGAACGTTGCACAGTCCTCACACTGATGCTTGTTGACGCCCCAGCATTGAAGTCTTTTTACGGCCAAACTGCTGTCGTAACTGCTATTACCCATCTCACGAGCTCCTACTATTAAACTGTACTAAAAATGGCTAAAAAGTGATAATTTGCCATTTTCACAGCGGAAACAGATCTCAAAGCTTCCATAGATGTCTGTCGCTTTATATACGCACCAATGGATGCAACCAATGATGTGCACAGCTGGCATTGCGTTGCATTTTGCACAGGCATGTGGTAAATCTCTAATTCAAAACTATTTGCTATTGGCTTACTGTTCAGTGTTAAGTGTGACAGATCTTCAATAGATCTTCTGTTGAAGTTAGTCCAATCGCATAGATTTAAATTATCAACAGAAGGCAGCTCACTGGACCAGACACTAGGTCTTCTTTCTGTTCTACCAGAAAAACTGGTACTTCAGTGTAAAATCCAATGAAATTCTGTGGAAAGTCTGGGAACCTTCTTTCCTTTCTGACCTAATGCCTTAGATCAGAAAGAAGACCTAGTGTCTGGTCCAGTGAGCTGCCTTCTGTTGAATAATTTAAATCTATGCGATTGGACTAACTTTAACAGAAGATCCGTTATAAAAGCCGAGCTGGTTCATGGTTAGAACACTATAGTTAATTAACTACAGGCAGATTTTTTTCATATATTTTCTATAATATTTAACATTCTCAGTTTTTTGGTGTAGTTCTTCAGCTGAAAATCTATATCAGGGTCTCCAAACTTTTTTCAAAGGGGCAGATTAGTCTTCATCAATACACCCGAAAGTTTGAGATGTTTGGAGGCGAACGCTGAAAGAAGAAAGGACAATTTGGCGCTGACTATACGAACCCTCTTTCACTTCCCTGCTCTCATTAGAATTTGACCAAAAATTAGCATTTTGGCATAAACAAAATTCAAATTATTGATTGCTTGCTTTTGCCCAAATTTTGTTTATTCACTTTTGGATCAGTGGGCCATAAGGACAGCTCAAATCTCTGAAAAGGAGGGTTGCATGCAGGCTACATTATAGAACACAACAGGATGTAAGCAGGAAAGGCAGACAGGCAGCCAAAAAACAAATTAATAAATAAATCACACTTAACCCTGAACAGTAAGCCAATAGCAAATAGTTTTGAATTAGAGATTTACCACATGCTTGCTCATCTGGCTAACTGCGCATTATCAATGAGAGTTAGAGGAGGCTGATTACACTGATATCCCAGCAAGTCCATATTCCATATGGCAATTAAACTAATGTCACTCCAAATCATCCAGTTATGACCACTTCAAACAAAATGTTCCAAATAAGATTAGGACCAACGTTATGATAAGGATTCTTCAATGAACTTTAATGTCTCTACTTCTTCATTGCAGTATAGCTTTTCACCTCAAGTGCTGCAGTTTTAGCAATCAATGCCTTACATGATTGCACAGCAGATGGTCAATATCAGAACACATTTGAACGTGCTGAATGGCCCGTGGCAAAGGGAAATAATTGACTGAGCTAACGAGAAAGGCTGTTTCTCAGCAAAATCTGTATGACAGGAGTTCCAGTCTGTTGCTGAACTTAACCATGGTGACATGTCTAAATTACTCAGTGTTCTCTGGAACAAGGAAGAAAATGACAACATGCTGCAGGCCAGCATTCAGCTCAACTCAGCTCACATGCATACATACAACCCCCCCCCAAAAAAAAAACAATAGTGCTCATCAGATGCAACAATTTATGACATAAAAATGTCTCCTTGTGCAGTTCTGCAGTCTGTAACATACAAAATGGTGCTGGCTCCATGTGAAATGAAACTTAATGAATTGAAACTCTGACAGAAAGGAAATCATTCCCATTCTGTACTACAAACACTCAAAAATGATTTCTGCTGCTTGTATTACATAACATTACATAAGCAAACTTTCATAAACAAATTTTACATTAAACTTATGTAAGAAATGTAAAAAAACACATTCTAATGCTTTGTTCACTATAGATTGAGTTATTTAAATTGGAATGGAAAATGTACATACACAAGTAATTTGGGGTCAGTTATTTTTACATACATAAGAGAACTTGAGAGAAAGGATTCATACACTTTCTTCTGTAACTGCATAGTGGCCAATTATTCAGATATAATTTCTAAGCTTATTATTCAAATATACACTGAAGTACCAGAACAACTGGTATAGCAGTTAATCACGCTGATGTTTGTTCAAGGCCCCAGCATTGAATTCCGATGTTACTTGAGGCAGTGTTTTACGCCGACGCTGGTCACATTCACCCAATGTCTTTTTACAGTCACACTGCTGTCTTAAGTTCGAGGTTTTGCCAGTATTCTTGTAGTTACGATACACCCTTGAAATGCTCATACATGAAAATCCAAACTTTGCTTCCACCTCTGAAATGCTATGACCCATCTCATGAGCGCCAACTATTAATTTGTGTTGAAAACCACAAAAAAATTATAACTTCCCATTTTCATAGTGGAAACGGCTCTAGAATCTTCCATAAATGTCTATCGCTTTAGATACAATGTTGGAAGACTAATCACGTGCATAGACGGCATTGCTATGCATTTTCGCAGATTTTTTTGGTACTTTAGTGTATATTAAATTGTTATAAATTAGTCACTATGGTGAATCAGAAAGGTATGAAGTTTCATGGATGAGGAATGTAAGCCTGGACTCATGTTCAACCATAGAACTAAATGGCAATAAACATAACACGTTATGTTTTCCCAATATCAGTTTACTTAGGTGCAAATGTAACTGTAATTGCAGATAATTACTATGAATTATTCCACAATTCAGTAGTCAATGGGTCAGTGAGAAGTATTTTGAACCTGACAACCAAGCAAATTGGATGAGAACTAAAATAAGTGAAAACTACTACTTTGGATTCTTCTACTTCTTGTTACATTGTGCTGGAATGGTGTTGCAGTGTTTCTTAGCATTGATCCTACCTCAATACATGGCGGTGCATTTTTTTCACTGCCACTGAAATGTTATTCCATCAACAACAATTAGAACAATTAAAACAACAGAACATGGAAATGTCAGCACAAATTAAGACAAATTTAGTCACCCAAATGAGGATGGGTTCCCTCTTGAGTCTGGTTCCTCTCAAGGTTTCTTCCTCTTATCAATTGAGGGAGTTTTTCCTTGCCACCGTCGCCAACGGCTTGCTCATTAGGGATAGCTGTTGGGGACAAGGCCTTTAGGGCATGTCCTGATTTCTTGTCTTTGTAAAGCTGCTTTGAGGAAATGTCCTTTGTTAAAAGCACTTTAGAAATAAAATTGAATTAAGCGCAACAGTACATTCTGTGGTGCTTCGACACATTTTCATTTAAAACTAATTCTGCATAAATAATGCCATATTACTTTTGTGTTTGACTTGCTTTACTTTTGAGTTTGTGTGACTTTTTGGCATTTTTCAGAGAGAGAGCACGAGAGAGAATGATGACAGCCTAGAGCCGAGTGTGTGGCCGACAGACCGACAGTTAGCTCTGACAGCATGTACAGATCTGACTTTTGCATCAATGAAACCAGCACTAAAGAGGATTTTTGGAGAAAATTCGTCTCCTTCAACAATGGGAATGTCACATAGCGTATGTCACAGAGCAGAGGCGACAAAGTAGAAAGCTACGGTCTCAATATTCTTAATTCTTAATGCCTGGCATTAATCTGGATGGATATGGTCGCAGATGTGCTGTTTGTCAGAGCACAGTCCACTGGGCCAGGGACTGTCCACATAGAGGCGAGCAAGTCAAACTGACTGAAGACTGTAAAACAAAGGATATAGAGGAACACTGGATGTAGAGGAAGAAATAGACAAACCTATGTGTAACAGACACACACAAGTACATGTTTAAACAAACTAAACTGCATAACTAGCATTTCCTGTTTAATCCAGGGAAAGTCTACCGCTTGCATTTTATAAGCCTGCAATGTCTTTTCATTACATTTTCCCAGGCAGCTTGTTCAGTTTACCCAGCTTTTACATGTTTGAAAAGTGAAGCTAGTCTCCTAAATTAACATAAAAGACAATACAGACTACACAGAGTGCATGTTCCACGATCTATCATGTGTGACGTAAAAAGGCGTGCCAGAATGCCCAAGTACCAGAGAAGATTTACGATGCAGAGGCTGGGGCTCAAAACTCAAAAGCTGTGTCCCAATTACATTCAACTCAATAATAATATAATGTAAATACTATGTAGTAATCTTAGTAGTCTGATTTCGGCAAGTCAGTACAGAAAAAAAGAACACACTACAGCATTTTTACTAAATTGAAGTGATGAATTGGAAATTCTTGGGACACACCCCTCCAAGCACTCACCACCAACCCTTTGCCTATGCCATAATCACAACAATAAACATGAATATAATATCTGTACGTATACATATTTGCTATTGTAACCTCAACCCAGATTCCAGCAACAATGTTGGGTGACCTTGATCTTAATCATCTGGACGTTTCAGGGTTAATACTGTTTTTATGGTAAATCCAATTTACAACCCAATAACACTGCTGCACCACAGGACCATCTCTGTTCCCACACATGCAATACATACTGCATACATAACTGGAATGAATGACATAAACTGACTAATTCATTATCCACCTCAAATAAACTGAAAAAATGGTAGCTTTGGAAAAAAATACAAAATAAATTTGTGATTATTGTGCCACCCCACATTTACTAAGCACCAAATGAAGAACTTCACATTCGAGAATCTAATTGTTGATTTAATGCATTGCAGAAACAAAGTGATAGTTTTAAGATGCATGCCAAATACAATAAACTTTAGAGCACAGCTGTAAAGCTACACTATGCCCTTCACAGTGGGCTGGGCTGGCCTTTAGGACCAGCAACTGCATTACCCAAATGCAGATTAGGCAGGTCTTAGAGATTCGAGTCAGTGATCCAAAGCAATACTGTTGGCAATGAATCAGGATGATAGATACAGGAGGTCCTGCAAAGACTGATCCATTACTTTTCTTTAGATTAGTTGGACATAGTAAAGCTATGTAATTTTGGAGACAAATGATTAGTAACCTTCTGATCAATGTTTGTGTGAGATGACAAGGTTTTAACCTACACCGATCAGGCATAACATTATGACCACCTCATGTTCGCTACACTCATTGTCCATTTTCTCAGTTCCACTTCCCATATAGCTGCACTTTATAGTTCTACAATTACAGACTGTAGTCCATCTGTTTCTCTACACACTCTGTTAGTCCCCTTTACTCTGTTCTCTAATG
>JAOTRJ010000001.1:16653350-16672540 GCA_028564905.1 Leptodoras praelongus | reverse complement strand
CATCAGTTGTGTTGTGCAGAAGTCAGGTTACTACACAGCCGACAGCCCTATTGGACAACTGTTAAAATTCATATTATATTTTATAATATGAATTACATTATAAATGAACTAGTTTTGATGCCTTCAGTGAGAATCATGAAAATAAAGAAAACGCATTGAATGAGAAGGTGTGTCCAAACGTTTGGCCTGTACTGTACAAAATACATTTAATCCCACATACAAAATTCATATAATAACAAATTACTGTAATAACTTGGCAAGTTTTAGGTTGTTAATGCAACTGAGAATACATTATCACCTGAGTGCACTTAATCACTACATGATTAGTTCCAGAAATGCACTTCGTTACTGAGCAGTAAGCACATAGTGATACAGCCAACAAGAAGTCTCTTTATAGTCAATAACGATGATAGAAGCCATCTCCTTTATTGCTTATAAATCAAAGTTAGTAATTACTTATAAATCACAGTTATGAAGAATCCAATTTTTAATGGGAAATGATGAGGTGTAATTCAGATCCTTTCTTTTCCACCAACTGGATTCTGTCACTGTTAACCTCTTAAAATACCCTGAAGGACAATTTTGTAGAATTAATTTTATTAATACCAGATGGATCGCTTTCACCTTTGCTTTCACATTTAGTATATTGTCTCTGATTCAACAGCGTGACTTAATTTCCTTGAAAAGAAAGATTAATATCCGTGCAGTGATTTGGAGAGAGTCGACGAGGCCCTTTGATCGTTTCTTGAGTCGAGCACCTGCACTTCGTTTGCTGTTGTAAATCCAGCCTCAGGCATGGGTCCAGATCTTATGGACACTGAATGGACCCGAGGTGTAAATCAGACTTAATATCTTACCGAACTGCTGCTGTAAAGCTGTCGCCTCCTCCAAACCTTTTGATGCTCCCCAGTCATCCCCATCTGCCTCTGAGAAGCTTAAGCAGAAGCCCAGGACTTGCAGACATGGAGTGGTAAAGGCTGATTCAAGCTGGGTTTTTTTTATCCCAGAATTAAATTTGGTGATGAATTGGACTTCATGTGCCTCAAAGGTTTGTCTCAATGGTTTCTGTCTACTGAAGATCCTGCTCCAAGTTTCTATGTTGGAGTAGCAGCATAATTGGCATCGCCTTTGAGGTTGTGAATGGATGAAAAAAAAAGTGCCCTATCTCCATTTTGCATATGTTTAGCCCTAAGCCCATTTTGCCTGTGTTTGAAACTCTCCACAGGGGTATTTGCAGTACTATAAGTGGGTCTCTATGGTTCTGTCTACAATAAACCCCAGCATGGGAAAAGGCCTAGCATGGAAAGCAAGCACAAAGAAGACTAACTATTCAACAAGCCTATTTTTTTTTTGGTTTCTCAGCCAGCTAATTAGCAGAGGAAGAAAGTGATAATAGGCTTGAAAATATTCTACATGTTGATCTTCTTATTATCTTCAGAATGTTTTAGTTGTACCAACATCTATTTACAGTGTTTATGGTGCACCTATACTGCCCATTGAAGTGTTGAGGTAACACGAGCAATTTGTTTACATAGTGTGACCTCTGTAAGGAAACGGAATAAAGATTGTAGGGGGCTGATTAGCCATGGGAACGTTTGTCCAAACAATGCGTCAGTTTTCCCCTCAGGGTGAACCTTGTCCAACGGAGGTCACATGCTGGCACACACGCACATCAGAATCAGGTAGCAACCTTCTGCGTAATCATGTTTGTCTTTTAAGGGCCTGCTTCTCTTAGGTACTGTCACCACTCTAAATGCTGAAGCACTTCTCTGAGTGCTGCTAGATTCAGGATGGCGTCAGCCCCAGAGTGTGGCACTACAAAGGAGGATGTGCAGCTGGAATGGTTCGCTTTTTTTCAGAAAACAAGACAGACCTCAGTAGGGCTAGTGTCACAGTGCAGGAATGTCATCTTGGAGACTTCTTTAGCCTTATTGAGGCATCCTTAAGTTGAAGAGGAAAAGAGCCTGTTTTACCTTGTTTGGTCATTTGTCATTTCCAAGGACTCTTATGTTGTTGGGAACAAGTGGACATATTGTATTGTATTGTAGAAGATCTAGTTCAAACTTAATGGGCAAATCTTTTGCCTGTGTGTAACATCG
Organism: Leptodoras praelongus; assembly: GCA_028564905.1. NCBI lineage: Eukaryota > Metazoa > Chordata > Actinopteri > Siluriformes > Doradidae > Leptodoras > Leptodoras praelongus. The sequence goes on along the minus strand of JAOTRJ010000001.1, from coordinate 16,670,441 downwards.
TCTTTGTCACGTAGCACATACTGTATATTAAAAAATTCATGGGCAAGCTCATGTCTTGATTATAATTAAAACAAACTGAATGAATCAGACTGATTAGTCTGTGATTAGCTTGAATTGGTCCCATTACCAGTTGACAGTATCCAGTAATCATATACCGTGAAACGCTAATACATACACACATGCTTCCAATCACAGGTTTCCGGTAGATTCTATATTTCATCAGGAAAAATATCTTTTTTCTGTTTCCTTGTGTTTTTCACAGCAGCAAAACTGTAATGTGAAAGAAAACACTTCCTGAATTGTTACGAGAAGAAACTGGAGATGGGGTTCGTGGGATTCTGGAGGACGGGGCACGTCTGTCCGCTGCTGGCCGTGCTGCTTCAGTTGCTTCTACCTGCCGTAAGAGCTGACAAAGCCTGGAACCAGTATAAACCACGACTGCAGCTCTCTCATACAGGTTAGAATCCAATAAAGCCAGTTTTATATTTTACTGGTGATGCAGCAATACCAAAAACTCAGTGAATGATAATACCATAACAAAAAGTCCATGATATAATATTTATCACAATATTAAAAAACTGAGAAAAATGAAGACTTTTATATGAATTTTATTGTTTGACTTAATTCTGACTATTATTTTAAACTTCCATACTGCCACTATTCATCAATACTAATTCTAATGTAATTCTAATCACAGAGTAGAGCCATATTTAAAATATTATTTTTCTTTATTTAATGTTGATAAAGTTACTTCTGATAGTCTTATCCGATCCTTATCAACCAAGTTAATGGCAAACTAATATGTCTGTGTTGTGGTTTTAACAAGATGCAAGCTTTTTAATAATGGAGCAGCCAGTGGAGTTGGTCAGCTTGAGCAAAAAGGAGAAGCAAAACTGATGTGGAAATGAAGAACTCCAGTCTTTCTCAAATCTAACATCATACGTTATTATATCTACAACTATATCTGGGATTTAACAATTGAAAGTTAACACATCATATAATAAAGACTTAACACAAATGTCCATCCTGAAATTAAGTATTTGAATAAGAGAATGGGTTTATCATCACAGGGTTTGTGTAGAATATTGTTCAAAGTAAAAGCAAGGAAGAGTCCACTTTTCCTTTCATGCCATGGTAATTATGACCTTATAAATATTTTTTCCTTTTTCATTTCAAGTCGTAACCTTTTCTTTTACACAGTGTTATCACTACAGTGAATGTGGCCACGTTTACAGTATCCAAAAGAAAAACAACAGTTTCAAAGATAAGGTTTGGCACCTGGGATATTTCACTTGGCATCCCACAGGGTGTCTGTCTGATCATTCTCTCCACAAAAGCGCTCATCCCCAGAGCCCTTTGCCTGTTATCAGCTCATCCCAGTCCACCCTCGGCACTGACCTCCAGAAACTTCTGGAACTGGCCAGCACTCTGCCGACTTCCTGACAGGAAAGAACCACATAGGGAGGCGTCATACAGTGTCTTATCCTCTTTACTGCCAATGTGCTTCCCATTATCTCTAAGCATGTTAATACCGGGTCTCAAACATACACATCATCTCTAAGGCGCCAGTTATTTATGACACAAGAGCAGCACACCTCCAAAACTGGGCAGAGAATCTCTAACCCAGACGTTAGTCATTAACAAGAAAAGGTATCTGTAAGGATGCCAGATGCCATACATGGACAGGAAATAATAGGAAGAAAAACAAAATTCGCACACAATGCTTACGCCAAAAAAAAGGTTAGCTGTCAAAGTTTCCTGTTTTAGAAGGCCTTCAATTAGATTTGCTGGCTGTAGGATTTCTTGGATCATTCTTTGTAAATCCTCTTGGAAAAAAAAAAATAGAATGCAAGCCTGGAGCCTTGGGTCATAGACGTTTATTAAAATAATACATTGTTACCCTGAAGAAAACCTTTACAGTTAACATGAAAGATTGGAATTGATGGATTTGTTGTGCTTGAATGGATTTAATGCCTCACTTTTGTTATCAGATTAACTCTTAAAGACAGAACCCTGCTGACAGATTGACGTAAAATAGATGGCAGTATTAGGTGTCTGGTTCTTACCAGTGTAATTATCACAGATTTCTTTTTTTCGCCTGAAAGAAGACATGGACAGCAACGTGGATTGTGACCAAAGTAAACGGGCCTCGTGGTTGAAAATGACATCATGTCTCTGTTTCTTCCTAGCAGGAGTGAGCTTCAATGACAGTTAACATTCTGGCAGTTGCACTTCTTAGAAAATCCCTAAAATTCCCTTTGAGGGATTTATTTTTCCCCTAGGTGAAGAGCTACAAAGTTATAAAAGGTTCCAATGGTGGATTTTCATCTTTTACACTAACAAATTTGTGTAGATTTGTACTAATTTCCATAATGTCATCATGGATAAAGGAACTGGAATATCACTATTACATTTATGGCATTTGGCAGACACCCTTATCCAGAGTGATTTACATTGATCTCATTTAAACAACTGAGCAGTTAAGGATTAAGGGCCCAACAGTGGCAGCTTGGCGGTACTGGGATTTGAACTCATGGCCAGTTTGAGTCTACCGTTACACATTGCATTTATGTCTGTTCTTGGAATGTGACCCATTCGAGATAGCGAAGTTGCTGGTGCCATGTGGTGTCATGGCGATGGCCCCTGACTGTGTGACATCTATGTGCATGTCAGATGGCTCTAGACTTCAAGCTTTGACCTAACGAAGCTGTCACATCGTGGACACTGAACAGGGCACCCAGCCTTGCTGAAGAATGCTTTTAATTAGAGGAAGTACACAGGGAAACAGTGGACCACTGTGGCATGAGGGAACGAGTGCATCATCTACATCACCGCAAGCAGATAAATAATTAACTCAGGAAAGAAAGCTGCCTTTATCCAAAAGAGCAGAGCTGCATGTTATCTACCTTAACAGGATGGTCATTTTTGACTGAACTGAAACACACTTGATGCTAGATAACTCGATCTATCCTGAAACCTGATCTTAACTTATCGCTTACTGAAGTTCAGCTAAAGTAATACAGACATACCCTTGTGATAAATCGTAAGTCACGTTCAAAGAGACACTTTGGTTCCTTAATCTTATACTCTTGCAGTATATCACTCCATCTTCATGACTACTGGTGATTAAAAGCCTACTGGATTATCGGGATGTTGGATTTTAAGTGGTTGGGTATCACTAGGGCAAGCAGCATGTGGTCTAGTTTCTCTTGAACAAGGGAGCAGGATCTGGAGTGCCTCACTTGTCTGAAGTATCTCTCACATTGCTGTTGAGCGTAAGTGTGTGTGTGTGTGTGTGTGTAGTCTCTCAGAGACGTGATGTGTTACAGAACATTGTGGGACTTAATGCAGTAAACAGCACAAAAAGCCGAAGGTGATCTCGTCACTGCTGTATGTCCGTGCAGCTCCATTACCCCTGACACTCCAGGGAGTCCAGCACTCATCCCACACAGCTCGACCTCTAATTCACTGACTAATTAACTAAGCATTCGTTTTCAAGTATCTCCGGGGCATCGAGCATAGCTTTGGCAATGCATCAAAACACTCATTGTTCTATGAGAAAACACCAGAATGCTTATGGAAACTCGTATCAGGGTTTTAGTGGAAGCTGGAAGTAATATAGAACTAACATGGATGGTGTCATCAAGATGTTTTGTGACTCAATGAGCCAATTGCTCAATGAAGAAGTGCAGTGAACCTCATGAGGGCAAAGCCCCGTGAGGCCACTGAGAAAACACATTCAAGAAGATTTTACACAACTGTTCTCAAGGGGAAGTCTGAGTATGGATCTTTAGCAGATCTGCCTGGCCTAGAATGAGAGTTAAAGGGGCCTGAAATGGGGAACTACAACATGTGGATGCCTCCTGATGCATCATGACTAGGGTATTAACCGTAACAAGACTGAGCATGCCATTCAGCTGGACGTCTTAAAGAATATTATTCAGTAACTACTAGGAATTATTCATTAACTACAGAAACCAATAGCTACAGCAGAAACAACTGGGTGTAACTGATTGAGGGGTAAAATCATCTCCTCAACCTTTAACAATTTAGCTTGAGTCTTGATTTCATTTCATAGCGATTATGATGAAGTTAACTGCTTAAGTTAAGATAAATTCATTCTTGCTCTACTAAGATGTTATTGTTCATGAACATTGCTCACAATTCGAATGAACAGGCACAGTGGGGTTGATGGGTGACATTTTCACAGGAAGTGTTATATTCAGTGGATTGGTCATTTACCTAGGAAGCCAAAAGCTTAAAAAATACATTTAAAAAAGATTATTTTGTCAAGACCAACAGGTGTGTTCAGTCAGCTCTGTATGTAGGGATTTAATTAAGTGAAAGGGAGTGGATAGTGTTAGGTTTAAAAGAAAAGACACAGAGAGACTCGCATGCAAATCCTTCCAACATACATCGATAAATGAATGAGCTCATGGACAGGTTTTATTTATTTTTTTAAATAAATGGATATATCATGTACAAGAACAGTCTGACCTCAGACAGACTTTGTAGCAACAAATGAGAGTGAGCGTATTAACTTAGGCTTCGACTTCAATTAAGCAGTGAAGCTTGTCCTGGCCTTAACTGTCTGTGTTTCTGCTGAAATGCTTAGGATTTCCCCCAGTTTCTACAAATTAGTCAGCTCAATGTTCTAGTTACTCGCCTCCCCAGATAGCAAATGAATGATGACCCATTGATAGCCTGCACTTACCACTTTGTTCATACCACAGAAGAACTTATCTGAATCTGTCAGATATGATTGGTTGTATTTAGGCCACTTTTGGCCCACAATACACTTTAATATTACATTAACTGATTATTTATCTTGGAATCATATTTATCAAGGACATTTCTTCTCTTTAAGCCTTTAAAACCTTGTTCTATTTATTTCTTCAATTTATAGTCTACATTTGAAAACTTTTCCAAACTGTTGATGCTGGAGACTCCTTCCATAAATGTTAACACCAATTTAAATATATATCTCTTCACAATATTACGGATATTATATTTATATTTTTGCTGTTAAAATTCAGTTTTATTTCTGAAGCACTTTTAACAATGGACAGTGCCCCAAAGCAACTTTACAGAGACATAAAAGCCTGAGATTACTTTTTATTTATATAAAATATATAGTTAATGAGCAAGCCAGGGGCGACAGTGGTAAGAAAAAACTCCCTGAGATGTTAAGAGGAAGAAACCTCGAGAGGAACCTGACTCAAAACATAGCTCATCCTCATGTGGGTGACGCCGGATAGCGTAATAATAAATAATCCCTTCTATAACTGTGTGATATATAGTAAAAACTGCAATTGTAACCAGTAAATGCGTTTAAGTTTTAACATTAAGACTATTTTGTTGATGTTATCGGCTGTTCACTGATAGAGATTTGACTGGAGGAGTGTAAAACTGGTCATGACAATTACAGTTAAAAAGCAGTATGATTTTAGTTCAGTTTTGTAAAAGTTGATATAAACTCTTCTGACCAATCAGATTTGAGAATTTGAAAGTATCAAGCCATAGGTTAATAAAGGTAGATGGATTTAAAGAATGGCGCTATTTCTTGTGTCCTATACTAATTAGTGGTGAAAATGTACAAGCATTTGGTTTGGCTTTACTGTTTACACAATTCTGAATGTTTCTGATTGTTATCAGCATTCCATTTTTATAAAGTAGATATCCTCAGTAAGAAGTATTTATAATACAACTGTCAGCTGATATCAGTTAAACACTTACAGCAATCTTAGTAGTCGCATGGAAAGAATAACAAACTACACTTTAAACTTTGGCAACATGTCATAGTTGCTGGAAGACACTTTTTTTATTTGTTACCGAAGCCTAAGACTTTAAATGATCTGATAAAGTTTCCATGGCAAGGATTCAGTATAAGCAATAGCAAATTAAGGCCTGGCAATTTGTAGCCTCAGCAGTGACAGATACATTTAGACATAATGTCTTTATACCATAACTTTTTCATATGTTTTTTTTTTTTTTTATCATTTCTCCCAGTCTCCTCTATTCACTCTCTTCTGTCCTCTGTCTCAATCCAGGTCTTCTCTTACTCAACCCATCTTTCCAGTCCTTGAATGCTCATTCAATTTCTTAATGAGGACAAAATGAAATTTCACCACAATGTACTTCTTTATGGCATTTCACTTTGAAAAACATTAGTTGCACCATTTATTCTTCCTCAATTATTTGGGATTCCGCTGATGCGATGCTGTTCTTACACTCTAATTTAATGTCTTACACTAGTCCTCATGGTTTGCTATAGAGAGTAGAGAGAGGAGGAACAGGGATTTCTTTGGTCCTTGCCATTCCGCCTCGCTTTCCTTTTCCCCCTCATCAGGCTAATGAGGCTGACCCTCAACACCTCCTGCTGAGTGGGGCCTCGTGAGTAATTATGGTCACTGGTTGCCACTGACCCAGGCTAAAGAACTCGGAGTCTCAGTGGAGTCTCTCTGTATTCACCAACTTCAGACTGGATATCTGGATATTGCAAGTTTGAGAAAGGGAAGACGAAGAAGGCAGGAAATTGAAATTAACCTGCATTTCTTCCTTTCAGAAAGGCCTCACTATTATACAGTAATAACTATTTTCAGCTGACCATAGATACTGTAAAATCAAAGGAAATTTCTTATTTGCTTCATGTTTCTGCTTGGATTCCTCTACTTCTTGTAAAACAAACTTTTTTTTATATTTTTTATATAACTTTGTTTTATATTTAAATTTTAACAATATATTTTTTAAAATACATTTCTATAAAAAAAAACTCTTTCCCCATGGCAGGACAACCCTCTGTTCTAAACTGAAGGATTTATATCAATGTGAATTAACTTTAATAGAATTTGTATTTTTTATTAGTATCAGGCATTACAAAACCTCACAGAAAAAGACAAACAGAAACACAGAATTGTCCAGGATACTGGAAACTGACTTATTGTGTGCCATTGCTTTACCTCATATACATTTATGAGCCCAGTCAATTTCCCAGAGGAATACATTAAGCTTTCATATCACCGATAGTACAGATTCCCCCCTGGACCCATTAAAGGCTGGAAGAAACCTGAAGAGAACCATATTTTTGCCTCCACGCGTTCCTTCTCAGCCTTCATGGAGAAACAACATAATAGTATCTGTTATAAGTTATGTCCTAGAGCCTTTAAGCACTGAAAGGAATACTATTTGAAATACAGGAAAAAAGCAACAGCAACTTTTCATTTACCAACACCCTGCATTCATCATGTTTGTGACCACAGATACACTGGTCTTCATAAGTGTTTTTTAGAGACCAGTGAGAAATCATTATCTGATTCCATCAAGTTGATACTAGCTTTCTGATGATTAGGGAATAAGCCTGTGGTGTCAGTGTAATATTGTTGGATGGATGGGTTCTCCTATTAGGATTGATGGATTCTCCAATCAGGCATCATCCATCCACCTATTTGATTTGGCACAGGTTTTACGCTGGCTGCCCTTCCTGACGCAACCTTCACATTTTATCCGGGCTTGCAACCAGCACTAAGAGTGCCATCAGTGTACGTTTGTTACTGTTGTGAAATCTTAATGAATGACCTTCCACTGGCTATTGCACCAATATGAGGCCACAGTAATCTCTCCATCATCATGCCCCCATAGCTCTTAGTCACCTGCTTTTATTCCAGCTGTGCTAAGCACTGTTGTGCCATACTATGGGCTATAAGGCTTGGCAGCTTGAGTATGTAACATTATTAAAGCTCCTGCAAGGCTCCACAATTGGTGCAGAAAGAGTTGCTGCTGTTTATACAGCAAATGTATTCCAGGACGGTGAAAACACTGCAGCGGTGCCATCATTAATCTGTCTCTTACTGTTTTTGTTGGTCAACGAATGCAGCTGGAATAGAACGAAATAATGTTTTGTCATGTATAGCAGATTATGTTAAAAACGGTGCACCATCTTTTCTTGACCTGAGACTCAACTTATAAAAGTAAAAAGGTAGTGGTAAATCTAGACTTATGTCTGGTAGTGCATTTGTATTCGAACTTTTATGCTCATAGAAATATGATACAATGGAAATGGCTGCCTTTTGGGGCCGTTAGTGAAATATGTAATGCTAAGCATAATTTTGGTATGTCTAGTCTAATTTTAATACATTTTAGCCAAGTTCCTGGAGTGATTCTGTCAAGGCAAGTTTCTGTCAAAATCCAGATGTCAGACTTTGGCACGTGCATGTTTTGCAAATTGGAGATAATTTAGGTAAGATACAGAACTTTTCAGAGTCAACTGGAATGACATCATCACATGCTTATGACATATGGCCACTACAACAATGAAAAGGGTAATGGGAACAACAGACGTAAGAGAACGAATAACAACATGATGTAATGGGTTTTCAACAGAAGACTCCAACTTTAAGTACCTGCCAAAGGTAATATGCTTGCGAGGAACTTTTCTGTATACAAATGACAAATTTACAAATTGTTATGTGAATGTCTGGATGTGAATTGACCCTAAAGAGAGCAGCTAAGAGCAGAAACACAATAACTTGTTTCAGTAATTGGCATGGAGAAAACTCCCCATGGGCCTGATTTAGTATAAACACCAAATACATTGAGACTACTAAACCCTTCCTCTACATTATTACGTCAAATGAGGGATCTTATTGTGGGTCTCAGTGAGAGATTGATGTCAGTCGTTGCAGATATGCATCCCTGGCCATTGCAGATGTTAGACATCTTGGATGACAGACTTAACTCCATGTTGACTCTTATACTGCCTAGTACTTTGCTTATACAACTGTTAGGGTGCAGATGAAGTTCGCAAGGAGATATTTTCCTGGTACGCGCTTTCCCTTCTTCACTAGGAGCCGGGATGTTTGCCTTTCCTCTGTGCTTCCGAACTTTTGGCATCCTCGTGTTTGCTCTGCCACTCGAGCTTTACGGTCAATCAAACAGCCTGAGTACAAAGAAGCGGAGATGGAATTCCAGATATAATTCTGCACGTTTGGTTCCCATCAGGTTGATGAGGTACACATGATGTTAGCAACCTTTTTTAACACCTCTTCCAATCAAGGTTGATTAAAACCACTTTATTTATTTAGCGTTTACCCTTATTGGGTTGTCACACGCACAAGTTGAGTCTGAGTGCAAATTCATGCAGTGTTTCCCAGAGTCACATTTGTGATATGGTTACATTCCTCATCACTGCGCTGTCTGCAACCTTTGATATCAGTCTATCGCTGAGATTGCTGCAGGTGTTGGGCACAGGACCAGTGCATTTCTGCTTCAGATTGCAAACAATTTCTAACAACCATTTGCAAATGGGTTGTATTTTGCCAGTGCTCCCATGCTGAATTATTCTTCTGATCTCAACAGAACCTCCATCCATGCCTACAGGGGAAGAGAAGAGAAGACAGAGCCAGACTTGGAGTAGCTGTAGATTTAATGGGTTTGGTATTTGGAATGTCTCCAGTAATACTGTTAATGATGTTGGAGACGTAAAGGCTCAGGGCGAATAGTGTTCCTAGGTGGCCTAATTCATGTCAAAACCTAATCCTGGGTCTTACTCCAAAAAGAGAATGGTAATCAAGACTCCACCCTTGACCTCTTAAAGCTTAGCTCATGAAGCTTACTGATAAAGACAGTCATTCCCCTGAGCACTAATCTATCAAAATGAATCAGTGTTAGCAGAAGATGACATCAAATTGAACTTGGTGATACTAGCATTGAAGCTCAAATGCCATTCCATTGGAAATACTGCTTATATATAAAATATAGGACCATATGTAGAGTCTAGTTAAGCATCCGTATGAAGGATATAATGTACACTGACATTCAGTCCTCACCAACTCTGAGTATAGTATGGCCATTGAGGCATAACGTAAATAAGACAAAGGGAAGCATTATTGGAAAATATTGGTGAAATGGCAGGCAGTATAATGCCTTTTTATAGCATTATCTTTATTCAGATATCAATCTGAGGGAAATAACAGTTCACGATGCCAAGACTGCATAATAAAACCAGGTATATACTTCAAAGATAGCCATTATTCGTTGATTTGAAAAGTGAGTCATGCTTAAACACTTAATAAACACATAGCACATTGGAACGTAGCTTTTGGGGTTGGTATGAATTATCCCAGATGGTTAGTTAACCATCTGCATCATGTCTGGCTTGATTAGTGCTGCAGATTGTAGCACTGAAACGGAACAATATGAGAGCTGTTAGCCCGACACCCCCAATAGTAGTCTCTGGAGAAATGTTACTTCCATATCACCTTTATAAACATGTCACGGTGTCGCATCGATCATCAGCTAACCATCACAATCAGCACGTTATAGCTATTGTATTTCATTTGCTCATTCACCGCTTGCAGTTTCAGTATTCCCTAATAAATCTTAAAAGTTCTAATTAGCTTGGATTCCTGGACGTCCATGCCAAATGGAACCAAGCCATTTCTTCTTTCCTTCTTTCAAGCTGAAGATGACCTCAACCACCTGGTTCCGACTCATTTCTTCTGACTGGATTGGGTGAAATACTGCGTCTAAAGGTCAAAAAGCACACACTATTAAAAACCTTCCATACTTCCTTCGAAAGCGATAAGAAAAAACAGCTTGGTATAAGACCTTTGCATGATAGGCATGATGGCAGTTTAGAATTCCATACTTTTGATAACATGATCCATGTGGAAGATAATGTATTTGGACAAGTGAATCTAGTAAATGTCCAATGTTTATAAGAGGGTTCTGGTAATGGAAAAATGTGAGAAATGGGTAGGAAGTGATCCAAGTTTATCAGTGAGATGGAAAAATATCAAAATATGGGAAACATGCGCATTTGTTGACCTTTGATTTGGGAATGTGAATTATATGTGAGGAACGTTGAAAAATAATGACCTCACTGGATTGTTGAATTAAAAACTGAATTGGCAACGCAGAGCCCTGCAAGAAGCACACAGCGAAACGCAGGTCTCTTGGGGTCTTGGTAAACATTTGGGGTTAAAGGTTTCTTAGTGATGACGTAGGCAAGGCAGAAATGAATCCAGCAGGTGCTGCTGGCTACATAGCTCTTTTTTTTGGTAAATGTGTTTTAATGGATGGGTTTGTAATGAATAATTACCCAATATTACTTAGAATATTTATATGTACTTGTCAGTGAGCAATTGCCATGACATACTTAAGGAACTATTAAAGTTCCATTAAAAAAGACATATTGCTGGGGCCCAAAAAACCACATTATGAAAAAATAGTACTATGTTTTAACCCAGTATGTTACTTCAAATGTGTTTTGCAGTTTGGTGCCTTGGTGTTAATACTGAGACAGTAAAACATACACCTGTGTGAACATAAACCCCGCTTTTTCATATTTTGCATTTTTTTGCATTACAGGTTTTAATAAAACAATAAACTAGCCTATTTCAGTGAAGTTTAAACTTGAGGTAAATCTAGGCAAGGCTATGTAATTGTAGGCTAGCCGGGTTAAACCCGAATGTTTTAAATAGACGATTGGAAGTATTCATTAGTGGTCCACTACTGTGGCCTTTCATAGTTTGTTGACCAGTGTGTTCGTGTCTTAAGATGGTAGTAAACTTTCCAATTACGTAGATCGGTCTGCTAGCTCTCTGTGTTTGCATGATTTCTTAAGTTGGCTTGGGAATTCTCTCTGCATGGGTCTGTCATGAAGCCCTTAGTAGCTCCTGAAGAGGACACTTCATCATTGGCACTCTGCACTTCTCCCTCAGCCAATTAATCTCCATCAACAAGTAGCAAGCCACGGTGACAAGTTGTGCTGTTTTCAAAGGCCCTGAGATGTGAAGAGAGGTTTTCTTTCCAACAAGTGAAAGAAAAAAAAAACGGTCCAGGGATAAAGTAGACTCTTGAATTGGACTTTTATTAGGCAAGGGATTTATCAATGTGAGAATTACTGGCTCAGCGGAAAGAAATGATGACAAATAGTTGTAGAAAGCATTTCTTAAGCAAGATTAGATTTTATTGTCTAGTCTGTCAAGTTCAACATCAAACACTGAATAGAAATGACAAAAGCTGTAGTTTATTAAAGTCAGAGACAGTAAGGACTGAAGAAAAATGTCAGTAAATGATAAATCTGTTAGCTAGACCACCAGGGAAGTGGAAGCTGGCCTGCCCAGGCATTTAACCAACCATGTTAAATAGTAACAGTTAATGTAAGATAATCATATGACCAGTAGCTAAGGTGACTAAGGGCAATGAACCAGTGTGTAAAATCCTATCCATTGCTGATAAAGTTTTTCACCAAGTCTTCAGTGAACATTTTTGGCATGAGCAGCAGGATTTTCTGCATTACAAATGAAAAGTATTATTTGAGTCTGGATAGCAGACTTTATATCTATTGAATTACATATATAGGAAACGTTTTGTTTTTGTATGTCAGTAGGAAGTGGGATTTAAATTCTTTCTGTCTTTCTCTTGAATCTGCTTGTCCATTGGGCAACTATGAACTATGAATAAAAAAGAACAATAGCTAGACATGAAATTGGCTTGTCCTGGGTTTCTGATTTCTATCCCTGGAATGTGACTATTTCTTGCATGAAAAATGTGAACTGCAGTTCCAGAAAAACTGGTATAGCAGTTAATACTTGGTAGGTCCCCCAGGGGTCTTGCACCAGCCCCTCATGCTGATGTTTGTTGAGGCCCCAGCATTGAATTTCAGTGTTACTTAAGGCAGTGTTGCATATGACATGCATAGGTGGTGTTGCTATGTATTTTGCATAGGCCCAAGGATACCATAGGATATTGTGTACATAAGTATACAATATCAATGCAAACATAACAAATAAATACATTTTTCAGCTGTTAAGCACATTTTTACATGCATGCTTTACATAATTTGTATAACCATGTATATATAATAACATTTAACCATAAAAAGCCATAGTGATTGTCATCATCAAAGTAAAAACACCTCCCAAACTAGGTAGAAATTGTTGTAAATTCATAGTGTGTTTAAAGCTCTCATAGATTACACATGGACTGCTTTTAGATAAAACATACAATCTCAGTATGTACCCATAAAGTGTGTACGTTTCCCCTCTGTGTTCCCCGGCTGTCTGTTGGACATGGCGCACATGTCAGCCGATGGTGTGCAGGGTTAATTGGCAGTGATTGGTCAGGGTCATTTTCTGCCTTGTTAAACTTCTTCTCCCCAGGAGGGAGCGGACACAGCGAGGCATGCTTAACCTATCAGAGAGAGTGCGCATGTGTGTGTGTTCTGTTTGCGTAACCTGCACCACTCTGAATGACTGCTTCCACAGTTCCCAGCTGGGACAACATGCACATTTCTCCACATGGGCATCGGAAGGCCTAATTTGTGAAAGTGGTCCTAAAAGGTAGTGTTAGGACATATGATTGACATATTTATTTTAGTTGTCTTTCAAATTAATGATACCCTTTCATTGACCCTATAAGTGATTGACATGGAGTCCAAATGCACCAATGATCTGCATTGTTTCTGGAAAGTTATACTTGTAAAGAATTCAGATAAAAATATACAAGGCTGCCATCAATACACTGTAAATAATGTTTAAACTATATCATTTGAATTATGGTATATGGTCATAAACCTTTTTCCACACAGGTTGTAGTGCTAGTGAAGAGTGAAGATGGTAATTCATGCTCATATAAATATATCACTGTCATATCTACCAGGTATTTGAATGCACCCCTGTGCTTACCCAGCCAGATGTTTTGGTTGCCAGGATGGAATGTCAAACTAATGTAAATTACCTCATAAGAATGACAAGTTAATTAAGTGTATTAATGCAGACTGTCGAAAAGAAGACTTTCTTTGTATCACAGAAAAATATATGATCCGTGGAGCATGCTACGCTTAAACAAACCTATTAAATGAAAGGTTATGTTTTGTGAAAGGCAATAGGGAGTAGGATTTTTTCTTTCTCTGGGTATTGGCAGAGTGCTGGAAAAAAATGGTGACCACTAAATCTGCAGCTTCCTGAACTTGTCTGCCTACACATGAAATTCTGCTTCCCGCGACACATAATCTGCCTGACCATCCAGCGATTTACACTACTCTTATCTCTTTGGAGTTGAGAGTTTTGCTGACAAAGCTTCATGTAGAAATGACTCTGTTATCTTTTTCACTGTGAAACAAACATAAACCAAAGGTTTTTGCCCACTTCCAATGAGTAGTTTTAAATAAAAGTTTGTTTTAGCAACAAAAATAGCATTTACCTTTACTGAGAAACCACTCAGTACAAAGCCCAAAGTCTGCTCTCTGATTTTGGAAAGATGCTTTGTATGAACCGTTTAACACGCAGTATCGTGTCTAAAGTTGGCTTGCAACTTAGGCTTCAAAAATATTTCTATTCCATTTACAGTATCAGATTATCAGTGCGTTGCTTTGGCAGGAGTGAAGCAATGTGTGCTAAAGTTGACTGCAAACAGCAAAAGAAAAAAAGCAATGCAATAATAATAATGACTCCTAGATAAAGCACGGTATATGTGCTTTTTTAAACATAGAGGTCTGAATGATAGATGAAGATGTAACAGTCCAACTTTTCATGTTTTCTACTGGAAGTCCAGCTGTAATCTGCCTTACATGAATAGAATATAATTCTGGAGCAATATATTGGGATATTGCTATAATTTTTTCACTCCTACTACTATGACTACAACTATTATGACAACCACAACTACTACTACTAAGACTCCGAAGACTACTACTACTACAGCCACTACAGACTACTACAGCCACTACAGACTACTACAAGTACAACAACTACTACTACTACTAAGATTCCTAAGACTACTACAGCTACTTCTGCAGTTACTACTACAACAAGAACAACTACTACTACTACCACAACTACTACTAAGACTACTACTACTACTACTACTACTACTACAACTACTACTACTAAGTCTACTACTACTATTCCTACTACTACTAAGTCTACTACTACTATTCCTACTACAACTAAGTCTACTACTACCGGTGCTACTACTACTACTACTACTAAGGCTACTGCCACTACTACAACTGATACTATTACTACTACAACTAATACTACTACAACTGATACTACTACTACGGGTGCTACTACTACTACAACTATTAAGGGTACTGCCACTACTACAACTGATACTATTACTACTAAAACTAATACTACTACAACTGATACTACTACTACTAAAACTAATACTACTAAGACTACTTCTACTACATTTATGTTTACATTTATGACATTTGAAAGACTCCCATATCCACAGTGACTTACATTTTATCTCATTTATACAACTGAGCAGCTGAGGGTTAGGGGCCTTGCTCAAGGGTCCAACAGTGGCAGCTTGGTGGTGCTGGTATATGAATTCATGATCTTCTGATCAGTAGTCCATTGTCTACTACTTCTACTACTACTACTACTACTAAGTCTACCAATAGTACTGCTATTACTGCTACTTTGACAACTACTAAAACTACTACTACTACTAGTATTACAACTACTACTGGTTTGTCACTTAGTTTTTACATATTACAACTCATTCTCTATCTCATTTCTTTCCTCAGAACTACGGTCAAGGAACAGTTCAGCCATATTCTGGCACAACGGTGCAGTGGTTAATGGATATTATGAGGTCCTGCTGCTGGATGAGGATCGTGGTTGGCTGATGGTTGGAGGAAGAGACTACGTCTACATGCTAGACTCCGAGAGTTTGAACAAGACTATACACAAGGTTCACAACACTCTTCATCCACCACCTTTCACTACAACATTAAGTTTACACCATCATGCTTGGCTAGAGTCGCTTGATGGTCCTGCATGCCGTTGTGCATTGTAATGTCAGGAGGTCAGAGTGTGTAATCCTGTTGACGCTCACGTAGAGGTTTCTTAAACGGTAACTTTATGACCTTTGTGTGCTTATTTGTTTTCTCACTTAATGATGCCAAAGCTTTTCCAATTTGTAATGACCGTTACGATGTCTCAGGAGGCCCAAATGGCTTTCATGCTTGTAACAAATGGGTTAACATTTCGCTTGATTGATAGAGCGGTATGAAGGTAGAAAATGCTATAGTGAATACCATGTGTGACCTTATGGTACCATGTACAATATACAGTCTTCAAACTGGCAGCAGTTCTGTGGGTCACTACCTGGTAACAATTTGCCACACAAAAATTGCATAATTTGTGAGGTATGTGTCACAGCTAGACTTGCTGTAGTATAGAAGTCAGGAATCAATCTGGTGTCAATTATTTATGTCAGTAATGTGCACTCCGTTAAAATTGTATATTTAAATATAATATTTGGAGTTTTATTACTTGGGTTGAATTGTGATTAAAGGAACGGTTGAACAAAATGATCATTTTTTTGATCGGCCAAGAAATTGTACTGTTTGCTTCCTTAGTTTTGAACTGCAGCTACATGGTTAATATAGTACTCACCCAAATCTTGACATCATTAAGCTGTACAATTTTATTGTGATGATTTTATATGATTTAGTAAAATCAGAACAAGTAGATTAATGTTGCCATTTTGAGTAAAATTCCAACAGCAATCTTTAAAAGGCAGGACCTCCCAGCAGGAATGGATCTCCTTAATATCTCATAAACAACAATGAGTTCAGATAAAGTAGACTTTAGCTTAAGTATCATACTGATCAAATATTTCTCCTGCTCAGATTTGTCAATCTGTGAATAAATGTCAGAGGAATTTTCTCTTTTTTGCCTTATTCTGTTTAAGGAGTTTTAGGAGAAATATTTGTGACAAAGTAGATACCTAAATGGTACATAACTGAGTTATAACATATGTTAAGTCTTCTGAGCCACTAAAGATCAACATTTGTGCTCTAAAATGATCCTCTGGGCTATGGTGTGAAAAATATTAAAATAGTAAGACTTTCTTTAGCTCAGAGGTTCTTAACATAGACCTCCTGCTCTGCATAGTTTAAAGTTTTCCCTGCTGAGACACAAAGGAACTAACTGATCAATGAGTGATAAAGCCCTTAATGAGTTAGACCCTTTGTGTTAATGGTAGGGAAATAGTCATTCGTGCTTGTTAGCTAAACTAGCTTTATAGTTACAGTACAAAAGTAAAAAAATGCAAGTGTCAAGCACCAGT
>JAOTRJ010000001.1:16161307-16171443 GCA_028564905.1 Leptodoras praelongus | reverse complement strand
TACAATGTAAATAGTCATGAAAATAAAGAAAATGCATTGAATGAGAAGGTGTGTCCAAACTTTTGGTCTGTACTGTATATATCATAATAGATATATTATAATAGTTCTTAGGATTAAATGATTTTTGACAAATTAGAAATGTAAAAAGTGAAGCTTCTGTCTGTGAAATAGCGATTATATTTATAATAAGACCTTGCCATGAACTCCAAACTTCCCCTTTTCATGAACCCCTGACAGCCATAGTGTTTGGATATCTGGTCACATTTTGAAGTGCTTGTGGATTTCTGTCCCTCTTTGCCCTAGTAGATGAGTTCTTGTGAAGATTTGCTGTAGTTGTTCTGAAGATTTATTGAAGGTTGTTTGATCTGTCCCGGAGTTCAGAAACAGCTTATTTTATCCATGTGAACTATGAATGATTCCTTTGGTGTAGCTTACTGGAAGCTGTCCTTTTGGTCTTTCATGTGCCTTGACAACGTTTCTCTTTACATGGAACACACTACACTGCTGGTAGTTTCAGTGAGCTTGTGGCTTGGCTTTTCTAATCCCTACTGAAAAAAAAAGCTCTTCTCTGCGGCCTCGGCGTCACCCTTCCAAAAGACTGACAGCCAGAACACTGAAAGTAATCACTTCTTGTATATATATAAACCTATTAATGGGCCACTCTGTTATGTTCGCGACCTTTCTACTCTATCACATTTTCATCTTAGGAACCATTTCCCTAAGGCAGGATTAGAGGTAGTTTCACTTTCAGCAGGTTATTACCATAAAATGCCACTGGAGAATTGTTGTTTTTTTGTTTTTTTTTGTCATTTCATGGAGAGATTCTGAACAACAGTTTGTACAGTTCTTCCAAGTTGGACATGGCCTCATAAATCAGATTGGAATTATAGGGATGGAAAGCACACTCCCATGCTAAGGTCATGTAATATAGGAAGGGCTGTTTAGCCACTGAGAATGAAAATGAAAGTTCTATTGTCCAGTCAAGAACCAGAAGAACCAGCTGTCTTCAACCATTTTGAGTTTGTTGAGATTAAAAGAAGGCTCGAGATCTACACAATGTCCTTGCTTTACCTCGTTACCTCATCACCCCGGCACAGTTAGATGGATTGGGGGTAAAGAAAAAAAAAACCCAGTACGCTATCCTACTGTGTTTTGTTCCTATAATATATTTTAGTGATTGCACCTCTCTAATTTCAGTTCAGAGTTTGGAAAGCCTGTGAAATTACATTGTTGTTCTGTCTGGCTTCGTGCCGCTCTTTGTTGGATGTTAATAGACGCCAGTGCAAAAGAAGTTTCCAAATTTCTCAGCCTTGTTTTCATTTAATGTGTTTGCACAGGGGCACCATAAAAAAAAGACATTTCATACAGCATATGCCATTTGTCTACAGCTGGGCTGCTTCAGCACATCAATTACATTGCCATAAAGCTCTCATTTTGACAGACAGATAAAGAGTCTGGTTGCTATTAAACCTGTTAAAGAAAGACAACTGCATTAAAAAAATATACAAGAGAGAAAGAAATGGGAGCAAGAAGCATGTAAGAGAGAATGTGAGTGGAAAATGAACAGACGGGCCTGGATGGCTTTTACAGACTGACTCAGAATGCAACACAGCGCCAGGTCCATCGCCTTGTATAACAACCCTGAGACTGGCACGGATGGCATACTCTTGACTCATGGTAATATCATGCAGAGTCTGGTCTTGTTCTTTCTGCATGTAAGTAAGCCAGAAAGAGAAGTGGGCAGACTCGCTTTACACCGCAAATGGCACTGAACTCCATGACCTCTACATGTCCTTCAGTGTGATCTATCTACTACATCAAGTGTCATGGAGGAACAGAGCTGGCTAAATTTCTTATGGCCCTGTAGTCTTGGAATGAGTAGTACTCGATTTATGGTCAATGTATTATTGTTTTGCCCACCCATGCATCATGTGGTGTTGTCAGTGGATGTCACCTCACTGAGACTTCCCTAAAGTCAACTTGTGAGAAGGATTATAATTGCTGAAGGTTTCTTCTCAGTGCTGACAGTGCCAAGAGGAAATGTGAAGAAAAGCACCACTTGTGGCAAAAAAAAAAACCCCTTGATCTGCACATCATGTACTGACGCAAATACCACTTCCCCCTTTCAATCTGGATTGTGGAGCTCGAGTTACAGTAGTCGCAGTTGTAAGTGGAAGGGGAAAGGGGGGGAGGTGATGAAGGGGCGAGAAGATGACACTGATTAACCCACTCTGGAGGCAGCCAACGTGCCTTGTACAGAGCGGTTGAGGCTCTGTGATTAATACCCATTAAGCACCATGTGTCTTCAATTTGTCACAGGCCAAATCCTGTTCCCTAACGCGTTGATTACAGAGTGGGTGCCCGGATCTTTTCCTACACCTGCTGGACCCTCATTTTGTGCTATGCTTGGTCACGTGGCACTGCTCCCTGTTTAGGGCTGGAAACATCAAGTGAGCATTATCTTTCTTATCCATGATATGCCTTTCACAACATTGTCCTAAAAGCTCTTCATAATCAGATCTTAATGTGTGATATAAACAAGGCATTGTGTGGAAGAACAGCACTATGTACACCAACAAATAATAAGTACCAGAAAAATATGCAAAATACATAGCAACACCACCTTTGCACATCATTGGTTGCATCCATCAGTGCGTATTTAAAATGAGAGATATCTATGTAAGCTTCTAGATACGGTTCTGCCGTGAGAATGGCAAGTTATCACGATTTTATGATATTTAACGCAGTATAATAGTTGGAGCTCATGAGATGGGTCATATAATTTCAGAGGTAGAAGCAATGACTCTGGATGAACGTGACCAGCGTTGATTGCCATGAATCGTTTCACGTGATAGGCGTGCAACCCTGCCTCGATTAACATCGGAATAACGTCGGAACACCAGCGCGAGGACTGTGCAACGTTCCCTCCAAGATCTTGTGGGGGACCTACCAAGTATTAACTGGTATACCAGTTTTTCTGGTACTTCAATGTTTATGTTTTTGGACAGTGGACAGCATGCAAACTCCACACAGAAAGTACCCAGGTCGCCCTTCCTGGGATTTGAACCTGGGACCTTCGTGCCCTTTTCAGAAGTAGTTGGACTGGAAGTTTTACTGAGACCTGGCAACCATGGAAGACATATAGTAGTAAATTTCTGCACCTCTGAGTGCTGAATATTCTTAAAAAATACAAAGAGGGAAAAAAAAAACCTCTTTCTGAGCTGCCTCTCATCTCTTCATTGGTGTATGGTGCATTTAACCAAAGCAAGTTAGCTAGTCTTGGTAAGCTTATTCAGTGGAAATATGTGCTTATAGTTGCAGACACCAGCATAATATAACGTTCTATAATATCTCACTGTTGTGCTGAGCTTTTACATAGCAATGCAGCCTCGAGCAAATGAAGTATAGTTGATCTCTCTCTAATTTGATACGTATTTCCCATGAGACGCTGTTCTCGTAAGCGGTTTAATACAAATGTCAACACTAACTCAAAGTATAGAGATATCAACTGAAGTGAGATTGTTAGCTAATTTTGCTTTAGTAAAGCATCAAAAGGACTACTTTCGTCAAGCAAACTAATTCAGCGTTTAAGCCATAACTACATTCCCAGCTAGCTAGCAATGACAAAGTGTAGTGATAGATTAGTGTTGAATAATAGCGCTTGTGCTTTATCTTCACATAGGGAAGTATAACAGACATCCCGTCTTTTCTGGAAGTTCCGGGAGTTTCCTGCATATTGATAGCGACTCTGATGCCCGCAAATTATATACAATATCCCAGAAAATGTATTTGTAATGTAATGAGTGAGCGAGCAAACAAAAGAGAGAGAGATTGAGTGACAAACATGGCGAAAGTGTGACCGAGAAAGCATCCTGATTGGTCTTTCTTTGTGCTAATTAGACCTAGTTTTCTCTGTGGGTGGGATTTACAGTCGACCACTCTCTCTCTCTCTCTCTCTTTTTTTTCCTCTTTCTTTCATTAGTCCATTAGTTCAGTATCCCAAAAACAGAAAAATACACCGGCCTACTAGGGGTGAAAATAATGACAGTGGAACTCGCTGTACTGTTTGCAACAGTGACTTTTCTGTAGCCTGTAGCTGTACAAATAATTGTAAATTGTAAATCTGTTTAACATGTGTAATTTAGTCAGAGTTTATTAGCTAATTTTGACTAGCTAGCATTGAACAATTGCAGGCTGTACTTAACATTTGCTTAGCAACACATAAATACAACCACTGAAGAGAGTTTGTTAGCTAATTTTGACTAGCTAGCATCAAACAATTGGAGGCTGTTCTTTACATTTGCTTAGCAATGTATAAATACATCCACTGAAGAGAGTTTGTTAGCTAATTTTGACTAGCGAGCATTGAACAATTGGAGGCTGTTCTTTACATTTGCTTAGCAATGTATAAATACATCCACTGAAGAGAGTTTGTTAGCTAATTTTGACTATCTAGCATCAAACAATTGGAGGCTGTTCTTTACATTTGCTTAGCAAACCATAAATACATCCACTGAAGAGGGTTTGTTAGCTAATTTTGACTAGCTAGCATCAAACAATTGCAGGCTGTTCTTTACATTTGCTTAGCAACACATAAATGCATCCACTGAAGAGAGTTTGTTAGCTAATTTTGACTATCTAGCATTGAACAATTGCAGGCTGTTCTTTACATTTGCTTAGAAACATATAAATACGTCCACTGAAGAGAGTTTGTTAGCTAATTTTGACTAGCTAGCATCAAACAATTGCAGGCTGTACTTAACATTGCTTAGCAACAATGTCATTCTTAGTTAGCAACTAAGAATGACAATTAAAGCAAGTCTTTCCTAGTAACATGTCTATTTGCTTTTGATTGTTAACCCGTGCTTTTGTTGTGTTCGTTTTACACTCAGACTATATGGGGCAAGCTCTGTAAGAGGCGGATGTTATTTTTCACCTGCCTTACAAAACAGCTATGCTGAACAGGAGAATTCTGACATTTTGTGCAGAAAGCGAAGGGCGGTAGGAGGAGGGCAGCACAATATGTCACCTGCCATGTGAAAAGCTCTTAAAAGCTACATGAGTAGGTCGTTCTGAAAGGTGAAAAATTAAATGGCGGATGTGTCATGCAGAGAGACCTTTTAACCCTACGGTCAATGTTGTACAGGCTTGTCCAATTGTCTACACTCACACGCACACGGACACGAACATGACACTCGCAGTCAGTGACGTGGACCATGCCTGACTGTTCAGATGCCTGCACGCTGCATCTGTCAGAATCAGATGGTGAGTGATGACCGTGTGTGTACGTGTGGGTTGGGTATGTGTGTGTCAGCTGCTAAGAAGGGAAAAGCAAGCAATGCACGTTCCATTGTATTGCATTGCACTGGAAGTCAAGCTTGGACTTGCCTTTCTGTTTAACAGTGAACATAAACATTGTTTTACATACCGATCATGCACATTCTTCATACCACTGTTACTACTTCAGACCAGCTCCTAGCAAGGGCTGACCCCCATACCATGAAATCTCTCAGCAGGAGAAGCAAAATGTTTCACAAAGAGATGTTAGAATTGGTGTGATTTCACCTGTTGGGTGTGAAGAGTGGTGCTTTTAAGAAGTGTTAAAAAAAAACTTTCACAGTCGTAGAAGATGTGGATGGGGTGAACGTAAGGTGAAAATAAGCCATAGATGTATCCTGGAACCAGTTGCAGTAAACTGTTCATTGATGCACCGACTTTATAGCTAGACATTCTGGCCATTTTATTACGTAGACCCACTTAGGGTATAGCAGAGGTCTTTAGAGGTCTGTAACTACTGATTGTTGCCCAGATGTTGCTCTGTACAGTGTGGCATCTGTGTGTTTACAGTCTTCATCTGTTAAAGGAAAAAGACCACATTTGGACCACAGGGGAGGGAACACGGGGAGAACATGCAAACTCCACACTGAAATTTCTCAGGTTGCCCCACCCGGGGATCGAACCCAGGTCCTTCTTGCTGTAAGGCGACAGCGCTATCCACTGCGCCACTGTGCCGCCCCTATTTACGTGGTGGACCATTCAATTTAATTTTATTTTTAACAATTTTTTAACAATAGACAATAAGTTATGCTGCTTTTCATTTACCTCAGAAGTCGAAACTCAGCTGGTCAAGAGGTCAGAATACCACTTCTAGTGATGCATCTTTGTAACAACGCATTACACCGTAACAACATGTCCACAGATAATAGTTGATTCCACTTCCTGTTAATGCATGGAGCAGCCATCTTGGATTTTGAAGCCAGTGTTGGTGGGGTTCCCCAGACTTTCCAAGTCTGAAATCTAACTTCCAGCAGCGTTCTGGGTAAAATTTACGTAATATTTCTGAAATTCCAACTTTCCAGGTCAAATGGAATGTATTATTTACAATGTATTATTTTTATACTGTACAAATCTATGTATTGGCATAAATTCTTCTAGAGAGGTTTAATTCATTGGAGCATCCATTCTCTGCACAGCAGTAATGGTGACACTGTAATGGTGGTGTGTGTTTTTATAGCTATGGTTTGTTCCACTTGAACTGGGAAGTCAGATTTTTTGAGTTCTCAGTGGCGAATTTTAACCAGAATGCCCCCAAAGTCAGATTTAAAAGGAGAACCTCACCAGCCCTGATCTAAAACTCCAAGATACTGGCTATTAGCACTTCTGTACTATTTATGTCTCATTAAATCAGTCATAAACACAAAGTATTGTCTAACTTCCATCTGTGGATTAGGGCTATGGTGTTTACACAAGATTCCAAGTAATGGTATCAATAACAATAGGTTAACATTGTTATCATTGGTTAAGACATTTGACTACTGACCTGAGGTCATAAGTTCAAATTCCACCACAGCCAATCTGCCACTGGTGGGCCCCTGAGCAAGGCCCTTAACCCTCAACTGCTCAGTTGTGTAAATGAGACAAAAATGTAAGTTGCTCTAGATATGAGAATCTCCCATTTGCCATATATATATAAATATTGCATGTTGGATTTCCAAGTTGTTGTACTGGAACGTGGTCAGCTCGGGTGTGACAGAATTCCCAATGCTGACATCCAGCTACCGAGGTAAATAAATGTAATTCAGCATTAGCTTGGGATTAGACTAATTATTAGCTTCAGTCTAATTAACAAACGTATCTTCATTTGAAGTGATAAAGGAGCTAAATGTTTTAACATGGGCTTGTTTAAGTGTAGTGAGGCATGACTTGCAACCTTGATTAGCATGGTGCTTTTACACAAATACTCTGTGTACATTGTTGAAGACTAATGTGTGAATGCACAAACAACAACATGCTCATGGGTTTGGTAGTCAGTAATGATTTTTTTTTTGCTTGCATTTATATACAAGGTACTTATATATACACCAGTGAAAAATAAGTCCAATAATCAATAAAATAATAGCCCCAAACCAAAACAAAAAAGATCTGATCCACTGTGAAGAATGTGTTTTATCTGCTTTCAGTCAAAGGATTTCAGTTGCTCAGGACTAATTAAATAAAAACTGCTCTCAGTAATGAATTCAGAAATTTGGGCACTTACTGTAGAGCATCTGTACAGTAGACTATGTAGAGTAGGGCAGGGGTGGCTCAATGGTTAAGGTGTTGGGTTACTGAATCGAAGGTTGGGGGCTTGAACCCCAGCACCACCAAGCTGCCCCTGTGAGGCCCTTGAGCAAGGCCCTTAACCCTCAACTGCTCAGTTGTATAAATGAGATAAATGTAAGTCACTCTGGATAAGGGTGTTTGCCAAATGCCATAAATCTAAATGTAAATGTATGTAAAAAATGGCCAACCAGTGTGTCATCCAGGCCTTTCCATTGAACATAAATGAAAAGTCAAGGCACTTTTCCCAAGTTGTTTTTGTATTATGCTGGAATCATGTGTTGCATTTGAAATGGCTGCTATTCAAGCCATAAGCTGACCTTGAACTCGTCTCGACTCGAGTCCACACGGCTCCATCGCACACCTCGCTGTGGGAGCTGGTTAGTTTACTTCATATTCCTCCATTTCTCACAACTGTCTTTTTGTGGTCAGGGTTTGTCTGCAGCTCTATTCTCTCTTATTCTCTCTCTGCCTGCTTTGGAATGCCTTAATGAGTCCCATGGTGCAATGCACACCCTCTCATTGCCCTCCCACTGACTGTGGAGACATCAGTCTTTCTGTCTCTCGCTCGCTCTGTATCACTCATCTCCCTGTCTCACTTCCATCTTTTTCCCCGAGAAATAGAAGATGTAAATATGATCACCAACGTTCTTGCCCGTCTTTAGCCGCTGACCTTTTCGATTGTGTGCACATTTTATGAATTCATTCCAGTTTAGAGCCTGCAATTTAGCATTATGGACTGAAAATTGGGAGGATCATTGGAAGCAGGGTGGAGAAGGATGATCAAAGCCTGTCAATCAGAACTTGGCTGGAAGCTACCATCTTGCTGGTTTGGGTTAATGCATTTTGTATAACAGCAGCTCCAATAATACTGTTGGCTATATATTTAAAATATTCATAAAAAATATATATATGTGTGTGTGTGTGTGTCTAGTATGTTCTTATTTGTAGAGTAGCAGCTCATTCACGGGAAGGATGGGTAATGGCTAGCAATCTACACCATCTAAGGCTCATAACTTTATATAATGATGCTGGTTTAACATTTATGTTTCACTGTTTCAGAACTGAGGACCTTGTGCTTTTCTGTTTATGCATTTCTTCGCCTGTTTATCCTCATGGCTGGTGAGGAAACAAATGTTTATAGCTGCGAAAAAGATAATGGGAACTAATTTAACAAGCTAATGACATGGATGTTCCACAACATTAAATGTACAGTAGCTTTAAATAAAACATATTATTTCAAATAATATGACGTTATTGGATACTATTTATGCATAATTCAGGGTTGTAACAGTAACTCGCTTCATATTAGGCCAATTCACACCACCCCGTCGGGGATTCTTTCCCATACCGGCGTGATTTATTACTTAAATATTAGTGTTATAATGTCAGAGTGTGTATGAGGTTAGTTTCAATTGGTTTCTTAAAACAAATCCTTGTCCCACAGTTATATAATCATGCTGACAGTTATGAGAGAAGTATCATTTGACTTGAATCATCTTGCAATAAAACAGCCCCAAAAGCAAGAACACCACCTCGGGCTAGTTTCATAAATCCGTTTCCTGATATTGCTTGCTACTACCATTGCTGACCATTGCATATAACATATTTAGAGTGAACTCCCAATTCATTTGCATAGGATTAATACATTTCTGGATTTGTAGACTGAAAAAGCACTTGTACCAGTTTTCCACGTCACAGCGGATTACTCCGAGTGCTAGCTTACATCTGGACGCGCGGCTAATAATAAATGCATGAAATCTGCGGCAGCCAGCGGTCGTGAAATCTGTGTTTCTTGAGGCGCAAAATCTGACCATGTTTCACAGCTGCCTGTTCCATCCCAAATAACACAATCAGCAGTGTGCATCCAGCAAACAGGCAAATCGTTGTGCTTGTTACCTGTGCGGATCTGCAGTAAGCTAAAAAAAAAAAACCCCAAAAAACAATGTTTACCGTAGCAACAACTAAAAAATTCAATTTAAAGTATGTCCCTGAGGCTCTGTCTGCCTTGTTTCTGACAGTTAATTGATATATTCTCTTGAAATGCCCTCAATTAAGACCTTAGCGCTAGCTTCAATCACACTGTGCAATTTTTAATGCCTCAGGCCTATTGTTGGCAGCTTTGTGGTGCAGAGTTATTTCTCGCTCTAACTGACACAAAAGTTCATACCAATTTTCTTACTCCATGAAGAGGTTATGGGAGACAAAAAAAAAAAAGCAAACAAAGCCCATTTCTTTTGGTTAACAGCTAATGGTTTTGTTAATGAATGATGTGGGTCACATTGCTAACCCCTGCATGTTTTGAGTGTTTCCTGATTTAACTCAACTAATTACTGAGGTCTTCAGGAACCGAACAAATGTATTAGCGCAAGTTGAGCACTAAATTCCTCCACTAATGAGGCCCTCCACAACCTGAATGTCACACTTTGTTTTAACACCTTCCTCTCACTTAATTCCTGTACATTAATTCATAATAATGAATATTGATTATAAGTTTTATAGTATAATGTAGTGTGTATAGAAAAAGTATGATTTAT
>JAOTRJ010000001.1:15912104-15923351 GCA_028564905.1 Leptodoras praelongus | reverse complement strand
CTGCTCAGCTGTATAAATGAGATAAATGTAAGTCACTCTGGATAAGGGTGTGTGCCAAATGCCATAAATGTAAATGTCAATTTATTTCCATAAATGTGAAATGAATGGTGGTGTTTTTAGTCTCTTAGTGTTCTTGGTCATGGGTGTCCTAGTTCTTGTGAATGAGATGTTGCTATGCAAACACTAGCATTAATATATCAGAGAAAATCACTAAAACATTGGTGAATTTTTCCACGGACTAGTTTCTAGAAAATCCGTGAGGGCAAACATGACGCTGTCTCCTACCTAATGTGCACTTATAGGTGCCGATGTGGATACACATCCGTGCGCAAGCTGCAATTTGTCAGGTGTTTTCTCCATCTGGAATATATATTTTGCCTGAAGCTTTTAAGTCAGCAGCAGAGACATGGAGACCTGTAGTTACAGTATACTACTATGTACTCAGAGAAGTAGCATCACCTGCTTGTTTCCACCACAAAGGAAGCCATAATTTTCCCCCAGTGTATTCATAGTGTTTCATTGTAATACTTTGGTGCAGCTTGACTTGCATGGTGAGAACTGTGTCTGGTGAGCAAAATCATCCTCCCCTGGCTGCTTATAGATCTTTTGATTATGTCCAGAAGCAGAAACCTTATGTGCTGCCTTCCAGATTCATCCCAGAAGCATTTTGCCAGCAACTACTTTAGTCATATTTCTTTTGAGCATTCATAAACAATCTTTTGTATTTAGTGTCGGCACACGGTAGTATTTTCTTTTTCTCCGCACGCCGGCTCTTGCGCCTTCGTGTCATGTTTTACTCCGTTTCCTGATTAACAACAGGTTTCCTATGGCGAAACGGGTGGCATTATTGTTCAAACATCTTAAACCATGCGCTTGAAGTTTACTCTCGCATCAGCTTTGTTGACATCTACAGCGCGTGTTTGAACTATTTATTGGTCCGAGTCTTTAATCCAAGATGGGCTCCACAGATGTTTCTTTTTAGCAGGTTACATTACATGTGCAAGTTGTGTGCCTCCGTGGAGCCATCTGCTTCTCCCCGAGGAGTTTGCAGAGTGCGCAGGGAAGGGAGGGGTAGCGCCATGCCACTGTCGGCACACGGGATCCACCTTCAGAAGCACAGCAGCGTTCTCACACCCCGAGCCTGGCGGCTTTGATACGCGCCTGTCAAACAAACGGAGGGCGGAAATAGATTTGCTTCCTCGCACAGCACAGCACCGTGGTTTGTTCTGAGCAAACATCGATCATCTTTGAAGTGCCTTGTTTCAGTTCACAGTCGTTCAGCACTGTAGCGTCTTGTCCTCCTAACGCCCTTCCAGATACACAAAGAGGAAACGAGTGTGTGTGTGTGAAGACACGAAGGATGAGGTAGTGCAGCAGTGTATTTATTTATTTATTTTTTTTATTATTTTTTTTTTCCTCCAATTCCCAAGAGTACGCTATGCCTGGTTGTTGAACGCACTCAGAATGCCATTGTCATCCCCTTGGCTAAGGAAACGTGACAAGCCACTTCCCCAAACACCACCACCACCACCTCACTGTCGTCTTTACCCATGAGGAAGACTGCTCTCTCTTTCCTTCCTCAGGCATCCTGAGCAGTGTCATCCCAGATCAGTGAAAGTGAGTTAACAGCAACATTTAGCCAATCCTGCTTTAACACACTGGCAGTGCCTTGTGTGAGCTGAACTGCTCATTCACAGGATCAGGGATTCGCTCTCTCTGCAGCCACTTGGTGCAGATCCAGTGTGCATGTGAGCGACAGGGAGTCCATCTTGCCATTAAAGCAAGGTAGCCTGTAGCCTGAGATTTTCATGGTGGCTGATTTGAGGACATGCTTGTCGTTTATTATAGCCAGCGAGTCTGTCCTTGAATGTCCATCTAAAGCAGTTTTGTATTATTTAATAAACACACATATAAGTTGTGTAGATAGGGTGTCACCTTGTGGCTGTCTAGCCTTTTTTTTTTTTTTTTTTGCCTTGACCTTGCTGAGACTATTTTTGTCCCATTACGTGGAGCAGAAAGAGCTGTGGTTTGAGGGAGGTGTAAGCAAGGGGCTGGCCAGGTTATTTATAGACGCAACAGTGATCGAGAAACAAGATAAGGCTTTGGCGACACCACTCTGGGGACTTGGTGATGTCTTAGATAGATGTCTCTATCTACACTTACCATGTGTCTCCACCTATTTTTTGAAGATGGACCATTTCCAGGAATACCCCCCTGCCCTGCTTAATAACCTGCTTCTAAAGCTCCACTGATGGAAGTTAACAGGTTGTTCTCACCGAGCTGTTTTTAGCTACAAGAGACACACCAGGCTGACTCGGAGGTTAGGTTGTTGCATTACACAGATTCCCGGGGTGGGTCTGAAGCTACGGTTTGTAAGCCGTCTCAGCGTGCCAGCTGTCACCATCACCAGCGTTTATTTTTCTGCACCACGGAGCCGATGGTGGTCTTCATCCGGCATCCGAGATCCCTGAGAAAACAAGCGAAATGAACAGCTTTAGTGTTTATCCCAGTGTGGTCATCAGCATGCACTTGAAATGATTTTAAAAAGAGGCGTGCAGACAGCACGGTCATTACCACTTTGATTACAGGCTATTTCTGGATAAACGCGCATTGAATGCAGCTCAGACATAATTTGAAAGGTCACAGCGCGCATCTTGTTCGTCGTTGGCGGAGATGCGCTTGGAGGCAAATATAATTTATTTTGACAAGTTGTCGAGAAGAGGAACTTAAAGCGAGCAGTCAGTGTATTTTCGTCTCCTGACCATCTCATTTGCCTCGGAAGGTCAATAAACCCCAATTTTCAGAAACAATTAGGAATCTTATTTGATCTCCATATTCCCCATGGCAACAGTTTAGTTATTTCAGGAAGCATTGGGATGATTGGCAAAGGCTGTTTAGCTATCACGTTTCCTAAGCCGCAGCTATTGCCTGGAAGTAGCCGTGCCCATCTTCAGCTTTTGAATCTCATTCTCGAGCTCCGCTCGTTGCTCGAAATGATTTCCAGAACCTCATCTGGGCCAGATGTTAAGTCTTGGTAGCAGCTCATCTTTAATAAGTTCCCTGGAGAGACAGATCAGGATTGAAAGCGAAAAGGATTCTCATTTCGCCGAAATGTAATTATAGGCGATACCTGCAGACTTCTGAAGGGTTTACAATAATAATAACAAGTTTTACTTCATCTCCGGGTTGAGTCGCAAGCCTCCCCCACGCCACGGCGTTGCCGCGGTGTAATTCCGGAGATCCAAGGAGCCTTGACAGAGCAATGCGGTAAACCCCGTATAAGCTGTAATTCTTTTTGAGCAGAGCTTCACGCAGCTAATCAAAGTCTGCATGTTTTCTGCTGTGCTTTATAGAAAACATTTCTTATTTCCCATGGTTCATTAGCTTTGCTTTGAATTAAAAATGCATGTGTGGGGTCTGGTCGGCTTGTGTAACCTTTTTACAAAGCGTTCGACAGGATCAGGTGTTTTCCCGAGCGCGGGATATGAGCAGTAAACTTAGTTAATTCCTGATTAGAGGTTATTTAGTGTTCTGACGAGCTTTGTGTTGATTAATGCCGTGAAGGAATTTGCAAGGTAATCTGTTTGTGGAAGTTTTTTTTTTTTTATATTTCCTTCAGCCCACAGGTGGCCTGTGCAAAACAAGATCTTAAGAGTAATGAACCATGGGAGAGTAAAAGCTTCCCATTGTTGCAAGAATGCGCGCGGAGACAAGATGGCCGCCGCACCCCTTACTCAAGTATCACCATTACTGCCAGGTCACTCGGTTCATGTTTGCTCAGCAGGCATGTGGGGACCCGCGTGTTTGCAAGGGCACTTTCAATTTAAAAACAACCTGGGTGTGACTTTTCCGCCCCACACCGCTGTCTCTCCATGGAGTCTTTTCATATTTGTTTCTTTTAATTCTTTCATCGTAGGTGATGGGAATTCATGCACAGGGCAGTTTCCTGTTCTATCTCACACATTCCACGATGCAGTGATGTTCAGGACTTGCTTGAACATGACACGTACTCCCATATGTGCCTGCATGCTCTGCACTGAAATGTGATATGAAGCATGATGTTTGAGAATGTGTTGCTGGAGACTGCTGGAGTCTGGCTTTCATGGCTGTCGCTGCCATATGTCTTAGTGTTCTCATGTTGTCTCCTTACTATAATAGAGGCTGTTTGTAAAAGCAAGAGAATTTAAGACCACGGCTCTGGAGAAATCAAGGAGTTCCAGAGAGCTAAAAGACACACACAGACACACACACACAGACACACACACACAGACAGACACACAGACACACACACACACAGACACACACACAGACACACACACACACAGACAGACAGACACGCACACACACAGACAGACAGACACGCACACACACAGACAGACAGACACGCACAGACGCAGACAGACAGACACGCACGCACACAGACAGACACGCACACAGACAGACACGCACGCAGACAGACAGACGCACACAGCCAGCCAGACAGACAGACAGACAGACGCACACAGACAGACAGACAGACACGCACACAGACAGACAGACAGACAGACACGCACAGACAGACAGACACGCACGCAGACAGACAGACGCACACAGCCAGCCAGACAGACAGACGCACACAGACAGACAGACAGACACGCACACAGACAGACAGACAGACACGCACAGACAGACAGACACGCACGCACGCACACAGACAGACAGACAGACGCACACAGACACAGATAGACACACGCACACAGACAGACACACAGACACACAGTGATAAGAAGGTGCTCTGTAATTTTATTTTATTTTTTGCCCATGATTTGTATCTTTTGCTGACATTGTTCGTCCAAGATATAAGGCTTGTTTTTTTTTTTTAATTCTTTTTCTAGGAAGCTGTAATTCATAAACATATGAACATATAAACAAATGTTGCTGGAGATAATTTGGCTTTAATGTCTTAGTGTTCTCATGTCTCCTTATTAATAGAGGTTGTGTGTAAAAGCAGTGAATTTCAGATCATGGTTCTGGAGAACAAGAGCTAAAGATGCCACACACACACACACACACACACACACACACACACACACAGACTCCCAGTGATAAGAAGGCACTCTGTAATTTTTTATTTTATTTTTTCCTCCGTGATGATGGGGGGGAAAAAGGCAGAATATAAACTCATATGGAAAATGCACATTCTGAACGCTGTGTGTTGGAGTATATTCATTGCAATGTTATGTTTGATGCAAATGCATACATGCTGTTTCCTAAATTAAACTACACACTGATTTTCATTTATTTTTTAAAAATTTTAATGAATCATCAGCAGGCTTCATTTCAGCAAAATGAAGTTTCACGCTTCACGCTTGCCACGTTAAGAGAGTCGTGACGACCTCTGACCCTACCGAGGCTGTAGACCGTACACTGGGTTACAGCAGTTAGGAAAAGCAGCAGTTTCCCTAATGTCCCTGTCTTTCTGTTTCTGCTTGTTTAGCAGCCTTTTCTTTTTCTCCCCCCGTTTTTTTTTTTCCTCTCAATAAGCAATGGCTTATTGCTGCATTATCTATACAATAAGTTACTACACAACACCTCCAGGTTCAAAAGTTTGATCCTGAGCTCAGGTTGTCACCCATGTGGAGTTTCTTCTGGGTTTTCCGGTTTCCTCCCACCTCCCAAAACATGACAGCAGGTCCTTCGGCTACTCTGCACCTGCAGATTTCATCTAGGTGTGATTGTATGTGCATGCTTCTTCTGGAAAGGATTGGTGCTTCATCTAGAGTGTGTCCCAGATCAAGTTTTATGTCATATCAGGTTACCAGGGATTTTTTTTTTTTTTGAGAGGATATCTATAGTGTAGGTGCCTGGCACAATGATTATACATGAAAGTCACTTTTTACTGTAAAAGCAGTGCAGTGGAATCTGTTATATTATTTGAAAAGGAGAAAATGTTGCTGACGGATTGGCACTTGCTTAAGTCGGATTTGTAAGCCGTACACTGACGAGTTTTGATATCACTTGATCTCTCTTCAAAGCCTCTCATGAAAGAATCAGCCTGATTAGTCTCCAAACTGCACCATTTCAAAACCCAGAAAAACCTCATTAATCTGGTGGGTTTTTTTGTCCTTCTAGAGTATTAGAAGTTGGCTATCGCTCAAGAATGTACAGTTTCAAAACCACTTGGAGGCTCCTGGCACTCTGCCCTTGAGCAAGGGACTTGGTACTTCTGAACCAGCCTGACGTGGCCGATGCCATTCACACTGGACTGTACTGTGGTTCTGACATCCAGTTAGGAATAAGCATGCCATGTATTTTACAGACATGCATTTCTGTAAAAAATAACAAAATGGTTCTCACTTCCCTCTAAAGAACCATGTCTTGGTATGCTTTTATCTGACATTTCTTCCAAGTTATTAGTCTTTCTTTCTTTTTCTGGGAAGCAGTAATTCATTTGTTTTGTGTTTAAACGTTGCACTGATGCAGAACGGAGATAATGAGATTCTTTCAAGTTGTTGTTTCAGGTCAA
This sequence comes from Leptodoras praelongus, assembly GCA_028564905.1. Lineage (NCBI taxonomy): Eukaryota > Metazoa > Chordata > Actinopteri > Siluriformes > Doradidae > Leptodoras > Leptodoras praelongus. The sequence continues at coordinate 15,916,846 of JAOTRJ010000001.1, read as the reverse complement.
AATAATGTTGTTAAGTGTTAAGTAGGTCCATGCCTGCAATCATTTTCACTCCTTTATCGTTTTAAAGCAATTTCATTATGTTTTGTAAAATATTGAGCGCGGGAGGAAAGGTCAGTGTTGGTTGATCATTTGTGAACATTGCCACATGTTTTGCTCAACAGCTTCATTGCAATGCCCGAACCACTTGCAGACGATGCGTCCAACCAATTCGTCCACCTCTATCTTCTGTTACCATGTCAGAACACACCACGTTTAAACTCGCGTTAGCATTTCATTTCTTACGTCCTCCTCGAAATAAACGCACGTCACACCTATAAACGTCACACACGCTTGGCCGGGAGACTGGTCTGGCTGGGCTGGCAAGTGTGCGTGACGTATGTATGCGCATTTTTCATTTTTTGTAGGTTTAAGATGGAGAGAGCAAGAGGGGCGAAACTCCAAAGCAAGTTTCATGCAAGTGGTGTAAAAATTGACAGTTTGTACTCGATATATTAATGTACTGCTTCCCGTGTAGAACAAGCCACAATACATGGAGTATGTTCGAAATGTCACCCATAACAGCTGAATTCAGAGCTATCTTATTATTACACCATAAAGGTTCAGTCTTCTGTGTCTTATTTTTTGCACAGGTTTACATCATCATACATTCAAAAACACGTGATCAAAATGAGCCCCCCCCGACACCCCCACCCTCCCCTCTCGCCCAGGCCTGAATAAACTTCCTGACACTCTGCTTTTATTGAAGTAACAAATTAAGTATTGTGCTTCTCTAATTACCAGTGCTAGGGCTTCTGGGTGCTTGAGCAAATCTACAAATAATGACACATTAAGAGGTGGAGCATTTTTTTTTTTTACCCCACAATGAGGGTAAAGTTTGTGATGATTTGTTCAACAAGGCATTCATTGTTTTGCCCTCTGTTTCCAGAAATGAAGGCTCTGAGCTTCACTGGTTCAGTGACTCCGTCTGAGCGGAATGCTTTTGCAGACAGTGAGTGACTCACCGCCTTTATAATCCTGTCCAATACCGCAAGCCCCCTGTAAGCATTGTGCACAAAGGGTGTTGCCACGGTGCCAGGGGGAAGCACTCGCTGGATTCCAAAGCTTCTGTTTCCAGCACTCTTTATAGACTTTGCTCCGTAAAAAACCTTTCGACCACCAAGGCCCGCCCTCTCTGGTAATGTGAACTTATTCGGGCCTTAATCTTAATGTTGTGCTCGAGGCAAAGCCGGTTAGAGTAAGAAAGGCATCGGGTTTAGTTTCAGCGTCGAAATATAGTCAGCTTTGTCAACTCCCTGCTGACTGCCTATAGTTTCTTGTTTTAAAGAGGAATTTAGTGGTGGGTTATCATTTTTAGGCCCTCACATTGAGAGTGCTGAAAGGATGTCTTTATCTGCAACTGGAGACAGGTTTAAACCCATCCTTTCATGTGCACGTAATTCCATCAGCCCGTTCTTATTGGCAGGAAAAACAAACCATTATCCTTCATGATTAGAATGAAGGAGCATAAAAAATGGTCCTTCTTACCACCACCACCAGCACTATAGCCTGAATTAGGAGTGTTAATTGTTAATTAATAGCTTTAGCAGGCTGTTTTACAGTCAAACACCCTTACTCATTTAGAGTGACTAGGAGAAAGTGTTTGCAGCTTTTACAAACTGACTGGACAGTCTTGTTTTCTTTGCCATGGTTGTTTTTGACTCTCCCATTCTGTTTTCCGTTGCCCAGCCTCTTTGTGGGAAGCTCTGGGCTAGTCAGGCTTAATGCCTCAGTCTATGCATTAAGGTTGACATCATGCTTTACTGCAGCACCTTTTATTGCTTGGGTTGGAAAACAATGAAACTCAGCTGTAGATCCTACTACTGGGTTAAGTTAATGAAGGTTTTGCATTTGTATTTGTTAGACGATAGGTCAGGTTTCCTCTTTACTTGAGGACGATGGTTTTATTTGCATGTGAACAGGAACAAAGAAATAGCTGGCATGCTGCACAGGTCTGTCTGTCAACAAGGTTCATCATTGTGATACTAGACAATGAGTAGAGAAGATGGTGGTGTTGGATATTCACCAGCCATGATTGACTCGGTGTTGGCTGACATGAAAGCAAATGGTTTGGCAAGCAGCGAGTGTATTTTAAAATACTAACAGGAACACTCTGCAGGGGTGGTAGATGATAGCTGGCCACTGATGGTTCTTGGCTCTGGTGGCTGTTACACAGCTCCAGTCATGTTCCATCAGCTCTTAATCTGGATTCACAAAGGGGTTCCTAACCTGAAAAACACCGTTATGTTATTCAGCACAGATTCCCAGTAGTAATCCCTTTTTTCCTTCTTCTGTTTATGTCTCTTTCCATAGTAGTCCACAGTACAGGTGTCTGGTTGCTCCCTAACACGAACCAGACTTCAAAAACAGACAAGTTGATTATTTTTGTCTCGGTTAGAATGACCAGGCATTGAGAAAAACACTACAGGCTATCAAGAGGAATGCTTACAGTACAAGGCTATTGTTGTTCTTACGAGTGTACTGAAGAAGCGCTCTGGTCTGTTCTCGCTGGGATAACTCGGAGCGTGAGAGCCAGCCCTTCTACCGCCTCTCCCATCATAGCCTGAATCTCGGCCAGAGTGGCACTGAGAGGAGGGCCTCTGGGGAAATCATCTGTATTGTTTGGAACAGCATCCCCCTCTTCAAAAGCATAAACCCTTCTGCCCACTGCCTTCCTGTAGAGCACTCCTTCTCTTGCTGTGAGCTTTACTTGAAAGGACCAGTATGAATAATAAACCCCCAGAGTTCAGTGTTCTGTCCCTGCCTCCCTATGAAACAATAGGGGAAAAGCCATGCATTTATTCTTGCCTCCCCCACAGTAATGCTTCAGTCAGTTGGTCAGTGGACTGACCCCCTGTCTTAACGCATTTTTCTTCACAGTCTGCTTGGTCCAGAGTGCTTTTCAGGGACATGTTTGGTAATGGCTGAGCGAGTTTGCCGTGCCAGGACAGAGAAAGCTGTGAATGTTAATAAGATTAGACTTATCCACCTGTGTGAACAGTGTGTGCGCGGAGCCAAAGGAAAGTGGAGTGGAGGGAATAAAGAATCGGCCATACCGTTGGTTGAATGCGATTTGGCGGTGGGGTGAGGTGGGGTTTTGGGGAGGGCATTATTTTGTCTGTGCTTTAGATTCCTTAGCTAGGCATCACCGTGTGTCCTTTAGTATTGAAATGCACGCTAATGAATTCTCTTCTCTTTCACCAGGTCTCAGAGGCAACCTCTAACAATGGGATTTCAGGAGTACTGAAGAGATTCTGACAAAAGACAAGGGAAGAGGGAAAGCAGTGAGAACTAAAGAAGAGGCTTGACGGGGAGTTGGGGGCGCGTCTATAAAAAAAAAAAAAAAAAAAACAAGAAAAGGATCAGTTCTTTGGGGCTCGGCAGGGGGTGTGCATGCTGCCCCCTCAACTGGACATTCTTCTTTGTGCCAGAGCGAGACAACAAAAGCAAGTATGCGCAATAAACTGAGCAAGTTCCGGGATGCAGACTGCTGGCGCATGCTGAGGCTGGGGAGCTGGACATTAGTGCTGCTCCTACAGACAATCATGCTGCCGGCAGAAGCTCAAGCTTCATCACCCCAGGGAACCTTGGAGGTGATGGGGGACATGGCACAGCTGGAGGCCTCCATGCACTCGGCGGTGCTCTCTGACCTCCAGGAGGCGCAAGCAGTAGTGTCTGCAGTGGCAGAACCAAGCTTCCCAGATTCCTCTGCCGTCGTGGGAAAGATGTTCCAGATGCAGATCCCTGCAAAAGACAAGGATTCTGAAAGCGTAGTAAAGGTGAGCCACAGCATTTATCCACTGCCCTTGATCAGCCATTCCATATTTTGCATATATGATACATTTGCATTTGTTGTACAGCCAGCAAACGTAGTCAACAGGAGAAGTGACATTGCCTCTAGCGTCGCTTCACGAAACTTATTACGCATTTCCCTTCTGAGTAGCGACCCATAAAAAGCAGCAACCGCTCTAACAACACAAATTATAAACCCCACGAGTGCACCACACATTAAGGCCCAGTGTTCTCACAGAGTTCAGGGTGATCAGTGCTGGTAATACCAACTCTATATTTCCTTTATATAGCTCATGCAAATTCTATTTAGGCTGGAGAGAGGACATGTTGTTCCTTTTGCTTTAAAATAAATATAATAATCTGAACTCGATTAGGCTGTCTACAGTCTTGCTAGATAAGGCTATGTAGTATGTTTTGTCCTGAACCTGCAGTAATTTTTTATTTTTTTTTCTTAGCTGCAATCCAACAGGTGATGAGCTGCTTTTTTTTCCCCCTGGTTCATGTCGTTTGCTGTGAAAGCGTGACCCCCTAGCCCCTAACTTGGCATTGTGTTTCCCTGTCCCATATAAACGTTAGGAGACTTTCCCATGGCTACCGTGCAATCCTATATTCATAGGATAATTTGTGCCTGTCAAGAGCATGTTTGAAACCTCAAGCCCCTTTGTGCATATTTGGAAAAATTTCCTCTGACAGCTGTTCTGAAGAATGCTACTCAACTCAACATTTATTTTTTTGTTGGGTACAGCTGTTGTTTTCAGTATGCCACCTTAACTTACCTCACTAAAATGTATTTGGTACTAAATAAGAACCAGGGCGGCACGGTGGCGCAGTGGATATCGCTGTTGCCTCACAGCAAGAAGGACCTGGGTTCGATCCCCGGGTGGGGCGACCTGGGAAATTTCTGTGTGGAGTTT
>JAOTRJ010000001.1:15630484-15642690 GCA_028564905.1 Leptodoras praelongus | reverse complement strand
TGCAGATGTACATGAGTTTTATGAGAATTATTAAAAGATTTTATTCAGATATTTTAATGTTTTTGGTGCACTGTGGCCATTTTTTTTACTCTCTGCTCTCTGTGCTAGCATTTTCTTTCTTATCTGATAGCAAAGCAGTTTCCAAGTATTTTCTATAGTCCTTTCAAGCTCTATCTCCATGGAGACAATGCTGATTTTAATTTAACAGTTTTAATTAAAGCTTTCAACAACGAGGTGGTGAGAGAAATCAAACGTAGAAAAGTCATTAACTAAATAGTGCTTCTGATTGAATGATAAACTGATACAAAAAAATACATAACAAATGAGAAAGAGGTGTGTGGTAAGATAATGGGGAGTTTAAGAGGAATTAAAAATAGCCAAATTTCTATTCAGTTTTGGAACGAACAACCCGATCAAACATTTTATCCTATATTAAAGCACAATAGCAAATTCATCGTGGTCGTATAAACAGGCAGTTGGTACTAGAGGCTGATGATTAAAGCCCTAGAAACCTATTATTGGCCACTGCTATTGTAAGCCAGTGTTTGTTATGGCAAGTTTCTCAGACTTTCCTCGGCAACAGTGTGAATAGAAGAGTGACACCTGGAGCAGGAGGAAAGAAAAGCCAGATCACATGGGCTGACACACACAGTCGGCTGCTTGATTGGATACAGCCAAGCATTCCAGTGTGTGAACAAAAGAAGAGACTCTGTGCACTCTTCTAATCTAGCGCAGCCACCCATCTGGGATCAGAGGTAGACAGAAATACAGCAAGAGGCTGGACACGTCCTTTATGAGTCGCCCAGATCTTACTTGTTGTGTGAAGGGTCCTTTCTAGTGCTTCGGTTGCTTTATGGTTCTCTGTCGTTTTGCCTGTTTTCCGACATCAAATAACCTCCATTATTCACGCAAGCTGAAGTGCTCATTAAACACACAAGGACACAGCTGAAAACAAATGCTTAACTGCTATTAATGATGCAATGGCCTCTTCTAAGCTGGTGATTATAAGGATCTTTGGTTATTGCCTTTGAAACCATATCCATGCCATAAGCCTTGAAGTTCACAATCAATTAAGGCTGTTTGAAACTGATTTCTGTTACAGGGGACAGGGGAAATAATGGACCCAAGTGCAGGGAAGGCTGGGCTGTTATGGCTCAGCCCAGCCGGTCGAGGGAGAGTAACCCCGGTGAAATTAAAGAGGAAAACAATATAGGAAGGAAATATATATTTTTAATATATAATTGTATGTTGTGTGGTGTATAAACTGATGGACCCAAAAAACAAAGCTGGGGAATCCTGGAAGTAGTACTTGTCACTTCCAGGTTGCATGCGGCTAGCATCAACAAGTCCCCTTGGGGGAAAGGGGAAATGTACTATCAGCCCGCCGCAGCAGGGGAATACGAATAAAGAGGCAGGCAAACCCACTGAGCATAGAGTACAGGCATGGGCCCTTTAGCCGCTGGAGGTCAGGAAAAGGAGTCGTATCAGGAGAGTGAGAGCACTGACCCTAGCAAACATTTATTACCTCAGGCTAAACCTTACCATGAAGCCTCTCCTAAGGCCCCACGTTACCAAACTGTCCCTGAGTAAGTAGCGTTACCACACCAAGTTGAAAGATGCGACCAGAGGCACCGCCCAAAAAACCTTTTAAATAGGCTGATATGGTGTCTATTACTGACTTTGATTGGTGCTAGGCTTGCTCAGAGTTGGAGTCCTCCCAGCATGAGTGCTATAGTGTTTTAAGGCCCCCTTTCAAGTTTCAACAGCTTGCCCATGGCTACTTGGTCTCACGAAATAGTATATTTCTAAAAGAAATACAACTAAAAGAAAAGTACTGGCATTCAATTGGCTGACAGCATCATCATATGTATTCTGAGATTTCACTGTTTCACCTCAAAAAAGAATTATTTGTCACATACTGTGCAGTGAAATATTTTTCTTCCCATATCCTAGCTTGTTATGAAGCTGGGGTGAGAGTAGGTTGCAGGGTCAGCCATGATATGGTTCCCCTGGAGCAGGCTTAAGGGTCTTGCTCTAGGGCTCAGCAGTAGCAGATTGGCCAGCCTGCTGATCAGTAAAGCAGAGACTTAACCATTGAGCCACCAATACCCTGAATAAATTGCACACTTGCTAGCAAAGAATTATTTCCTGTGAAAGTAATATCAGCCCAGAGTAAAATTTGCTTTATTTCTGGAACTCAAGTGTACATAATGAGATAAAAATGCATGCACTGAAACACACACACACACACACATTTGGCTTATTATCCTGAGATCTTTCCTCTGACATTATATATGCAGCTAATTAATTTATATCTGCACCGAAACCTAACCCTAAGGCTTAACCTTATTAAGCGAAAGGAGATCATTTGGCTTATTTATTTATTCATGTGGACCAAGCAAATGGTCCTAAATGGTAAAAATTGTCAAACATTTCTATACTTGTGGTCCCCAGACAGACATAAAAACCATCTTTAACAATGAATGAATGAATGAGACAATCAAGCAAATAAACAAACAAACAAACAAACAACTAAATATGTAATTGAAAGTTAAACGCAAATCCATTTAATTCCTTCTAGAACAGTTCCACCTAGGCTGCAATCTTTCATGAATGAAACTAAAGCAACTAGTGCTAGTGTTGTCAAGTGCACCAATTCCACAGGCACTACAAATCTAGCCTGCCCTGACATACACTGAGGGTCAAGGGAAATGGCCAGGAGACAAGACTGAAAAACTCTAACTCCTGCACTGGAGGAACCACTAGAGCAAGAGCGGATTACTTGTGCCTCGGTGGCAGATTGCTTCTGCTGCAGCCAAAAGTTCAGTAATTTTACAGATTAGAATTCGGTGCACTATATTTATGAATACAAATGAGACACGGCCATGTTCATGCTAGAAGTTTCTACACATTTATTTATCCTTTTTATTCCTCATTCACTGAAAACTATTCTTATGTCAGTCGTATTATTGTATAGTAACCTTAATGTTCACGTTGTACGTACATTAAATATACTATTTGATATACAAGGGATTTTTTGACTAGAGGTCCAAGTCAGGAAATTACTGACCATAACAGCAGTTAGAGTAAATGACATAGTATGGGATTCACTGGAGAGTATGATTTAAAAAAATACAGCTCAGTTCAACTCTTAAAAAAAAAAAAAAGAAAAGGGCAATCTTTATAGAACCCTAGAATGGAGGATTTCTCTTTCAGAAAACATATTGCAGTAAGCTCCTAAAAGCAAAAGAGCAAAGGCTACTTTTCTCATTTACCAGTGATGCTTAATGTCATATTAATGAGAAAGCCAAAATAGACTGCTACACATATTGGACTTTAGCCTTCAGGATGCATGCGGTAATATAAAGTCATGCTGAGGTATGGTAGAGTTGGTTTAGTAAGCAATCTGTGAGTTAAAGAGTGTGATGGTGCTGATGAAGCTATTGGAAGCTGATCTGTTTGAGCAGAGTGTACAGATAAGCAGCTGAAAGAGCTGAGCAGACTAAAGGACTTAAGCTCTGCTGCACTGCTCTCCTCAGATACACATGAATCAAAGGCTGAATTTAAACAAATGGCATTGTGGGTAATGCAGGGGACTGTAACCATAGGACACCAACGTGTCCAGTAGTTTCAACTAAGAAGTCAACTATATAAAATAAGTATTGGATGCTGTTTAAAGACATTATAATAATTGATCATATAATAAATGATGTTCAGGGAGGGCTTTTCATCTAGGAAGCATATTTGCCTTTCTTGTCTCACATCTCACAATCTCACAGTGCTGTAATACTAGCATCCAAGATCCTTACTCTTACTTGGTATAATGTTCATTACTACAGCAAGGAGAGGTGTGGGCAGATGGGGATAGTCATGTACAGAGTCCATTTAAAGTGTCAGATAACAAGCGATTATAGGAGGAAAGTATAACAACGGCATTTAAGAGATTAGTGATGCCAATAATGAAGAAAGATTTGATAATATATCAGACTACACAAGGGGCGTTGTCTTACAAAGTGCCCTACAGTTTTGGATCAGTCTTCCATTTAGTGTTCAGGATTCAGACATAGTACCAGTGTTGGATAAAAGTCTAGGATAAAACCATTTGTTTGGTCAAACCTTTTGTTGACATATCTGGAGGGTTCATGCACACAGAGTGTTTTGGTAAACCATGATGTCACCTCCTGCACCCCCCAGTTTTCACATTCAAGTATCCAGCAGTGACTAATTGATAACTTTAACACAATAGACTGCAGATTAGAACTGTGATGAATTCAGAAATTGGTGTGATCAAAGAAATCAGATATTAAGATTGCTACAAAGTGTCCAACCTCAATATTTTTAAGATATTACATTAAATGAGATGATGCACAGTTGTTTTAAAAAAAAATGCTTTTGCAAGCCCTGTTGTGGTATATTTTTTCCCTCCCAATAAAACTAATTTAACACTCCTTTCTATCCATCCATCATTTGTACTCGCATGTCTGAACACCGAGGACAAACTTCTCATGCAACCTTGGTATAGAGACAGTTCAGCACCATGGTCAGCACCTAAATAGGGTAACTCATAAACACACTCTACAACCATGTTAATCAGAAAAGCAACTTAAATAGCACAATGTCAAACCTTAGGTGGATGGGCTACAAGAGCAGAAGATATCAGGTTTCATTCCCGTCATTGAAACTGGACAGTTTAAAAAAAGACTTCCCAGACCTATATACAGTTTTATGAGGGCCTTATTAAATAGTGTGCACAACAATGCTCAAAAGACAAAACATGTAAGTTTGGTGATACCAGGATTCAGTCTCGCAACTTTTCAATCGTAGTCCAGATCCCTTGATGTTACCACATCAAATGCAATTGATTCCAATACAAAGCAGGACCCAAGCACCAATGGTTGGCCAATTATTATTATTATAACTCATTCTCATGAGCAGACCTGTCCAAGGAAGACCCACTGGATTTGAAGAGCACATTTAGGGCCACAGTAGCATGTAACATGGTATCACACCTAAGTCAACACCTAATTCACAAAGTCATTCTTCCTATAAAGACCCATTCTGGATTGTTTAAGCCATACAACTGAGTGTAGGATTCTGATGTATGGGAATTGTATTTTCAGTACCCATTTCCATTAAAAAATGCTACACAGATTCAACTACAAAATATTAAGGATTCTGAAATACATGTTCCATGTGTATAGCTGACATAAAGAGCAACTGGGTATGAGTAAGTATAGTTGTTTTCCCATTTTATTTTTCCGGCCATACAAGTTCCTGCAGTTGATGTTCATGCTTCCTCAGGTGCAGTTCTGCACCACTGGTGGTGCTCTCTCTGTTTGAAGCACTTGAAAGTGGGCAAGGTGCACCATCCTAAGTCATTATGCTTCCGTTTCTTATCAGGACTGCCCAGGCTTTACGCTTTTATTGGCACCGTTTACTGTCAAGCGCCCTTGCCAATAAATCATTTTTCCTGTCTGGCTAGCATCAGAGGTAGGTGGGAATTTAAATGCCATTAATACTGAGGCTAAACCAAGTGGCCCACGCCTACACGGTTAGCAAATGAATAATTTTCTACAGAGCATTCAACAAGTTCTAACACACACGCGTCTTGATGTGCCAAAAGTTCGAAACGATCTGCAAATCTGAAACAGTAATGCAACCAGTGTCATGAACCGAGTTTGTCATGCATAAAAAATAAATAAATAAAAATAACTTGCCTACTGGGTTGGATGAGGTTTTCCTTCTCCAAATGCACATTTACTTGAAATTGTGATTGTGTAATAGTTATAATTAATTATGCAATAGTTATGATGTAATTATATTTATGTAATAGGTATATACTTATGTAACTGCAATTGCATTTTCATGATCATTCTTGAAAAGGCACATAAAAATTCAAGTAAACATGTGTGCCATGTGCACAATAAATCCACATGACCTCTATGTGAACACCCTCACTATTGTATGAAATATGGAAATGTATAAAGGATCATTAATAATAACAATAATTATTATTATAATAAAATATTAATAATAATAATAATAATAATAATGATAATTGGCCAACCAATGGTGCTTGGGTCCTGCTTTGTATTGGATCCAATTGCATTTGATGTGGTAACATCAAGGGATCTGGACTATGATTGACAAGTTGCGAGATTGAATCCTGGTACTAAACCTGCATGACATGTAGAAAGGTATCACTGGTACTTTGGAACTCTGATACATAGTGTTCCTGCTTCTTATTTATAACTTCTAACAAAATATTTGACCTCTATCACATGGGTTTTTAAAAGTTATGGAGCACAGAGACAATGTAGCGCCACAGTGGCACAGGTGCCAGATGGTGTTCTTTTGATTTAGAATGCGATTACATCCTGAAAACTAAAGTGTGCAAAAACAGGGAAGAAAAAGTGGAAGAGATAAAATCCTTGCAACAGCCAGGTTCACTAATAACCACCTCAGTCTGTTTTGGCAAATTGCTTGCTATTGTTTATAGCTCTGAAGCTGGGTGAAGATGTCTGGAATATTATTCCATTTATTCTGGCCATATTATTCCATATTATTATTCTAAATTGGTATTACACTGAAGTACAAGAAAAAAAACTGGTATACGTGCTGTTTGTTGAGGCCCCAGCATTGAATATTACTTGAGGCTGTGTTGCACAAACTTTGTTGCCAGCTGATGCTGGTCACATTCACTCAGAGTCTTTTTTACAGCCATAGCGCAGTCCTAAGTTCAAGGTTTTGCTAGAATTGTCGTAGTCATGGGAAATGCTCATATATGAAAATCCAATCTTTGCTTCTACTTGCCATTCTCACAGCGGAAAGAGCTCTAGAAGCTTCCATAGATGTCTGTCGCTTTACATACACGCTGGCGGAGGCAACTACGACGTGCATAGGTGGCTTTGGTATGTATTTTGTATCCTGTACCAGTTTTTCTGGCACTTTAGTATATACTGATTCAACTCATTTTTTTTTTCAATTTTTATAAATCATCAGATTACACTTGCTTCTTTCACACTTTATTTTCCCCAAAGAAGTAATCCTCCACTGCCAACACCCAAGGACAAAGGATTGGCCTCTTATACGAGCTTAGACAAACCTTCTAGTTTTACAATTTAATTCAGTCAATTGAATACAGATTTCACCAAATATCTTTATTAGAAGCATTTGGATATTTTTTGTCTTGCTTTTCAGCCAAAAAAGTGCATTCCAAAAGCACAGCTGAATATATATAGTTATACTATATAGTATATCATGTTCAATATAGTGTGTGTTTTGTAGTAAGAAAATTGCAAGTGGACATTTATTTAATGTTTTTAAGCTACTAGTCCAAGCTCAAACTGACTCAGTTCATACAGTAAATTAATCTTTAACTATTTCTCTTTTTTGTGAAAAGACGACAGCAATTTCTATCTTAACATTATTTATGGTGATAATAAAACAACAGACCTTCTGGATATACCTCATGTGGCCCTGGTGGACTGCAGGTCCTACATTCTGTACAGATTTTAGACACAAGGCAGCTATTGCCTCTTTTAGCGTTATTAACTCCACACTATCAAGGATTTCACAGCTCTGTGCTGTCTGCCAAGTCTAGTTGCTTGGAAACCAAGATTAACCCCCCCTCTTCCTTCCTTCCTTCCTTCCTTCCTGACTCATCTGTCTTTTACACCAACACTGCAAAACATGCTGTGGTCAGAGTGGTCTGGGGTCAGGGGATAGTAATTCACTGGGTTCCAATGTGGAGTCTTGTTGAACATAGTTCTGATATCAGATGTGATCAGAATGCACGTGCCTGATGCTTCTTAGTGGGGACTGCTGGGAAAAGAGCCATGCAGCTGTGCACATTTGAGCTTGATATATGATCCCTAAAGCAATTTCTCTACCAGCTGTTAAAAACCAGTTCATTATTTGGACTTTGGGGACCTCCTTATGCTTGTTCTTAATACTCATCACGAATTGCAGCGCGGAAATGTGAACAAGATTAACGGCAGTGTTGCTATGGATACCGAGCAAGATCCATCTCTTTGGCCTTGATGGTATTCCTTTACTTTTTTTTAACCCACCTCCACATTTCACATGGTACAGACTGTGGCAAAATTCCATCTGCTTCGCTCCCTTGCGACACTGTACTAGCTTGCCTACTCCTTTTTTTTTCAGAAATAGATTCTGCATTGTTGACTGCCTTAGGGCCTTCGTGCTAATAAGAGCTGTAGTAATGTATGTTCTTTTTTTTTTTTTCCTTCTTCCTATTCTCCTCTCGTTTACATGAAGCGTAAACACGGTTATTATAGATTGGCGAATTGATGGGGATGTTCAGAATTGTCAAACACTGTAACTGTCAGGGGTTTGTCACACAGAGAGCGTTCAGCCATCAGTCATGTCACAAATTCGGTCTGACACGTGGGGCATGCTTGGCTGCTTTCTTATTTGAGTGAGTGCGACAGTAATTAACTGTTCAGGGGAAAAAATGTCTCTTTAAGAAGATCCTATGGAGACTCGTGCAACGGAATGTGCACGGCAAGCAAATTACTGTCAAACAAGAAGTGACTGGCGAGGGAAAATTAGGCAGTAAGGAAATGAAGCAAGGGTTGTTAATGAAGGCTTACATGTACATGTCTGAACCTAAGACACAACAACAGCTTTGTACCTTAATTTATCTCCATGTCAGAATTTTTGAGATAACAGAGCAATTTTTAATCTTTATGTATTTCTTTCTTTTTGGAAGGAGGGAAGTCATTTTCTCATGTACGGAACTTGAAATTAGTTTGTCGTCGTCTCAGATCCATGAATACAAAATATACCCCCTGAAACCCTCTATCCGAAACGCAGCTTGTCTGCAAACAACTTGTCATAGCTGCAAGCCCAAACAAATAACAGCGGACTGAACTGAAGAAATGTATTCACTGTTAATGCAGCTTCTTTTATTCACTTTGAAAAACACAACAACAACAACAACAACAGCAGCAGCAGCAGCAGCAAAAAATCTGGGTACGATATGATTTCTAATGGCTTTAATTAAACAGGAAGCACCAGCAGAATATGTAAAAAGTCTTCCATACACCCTAATATTATCCCAGAAGCTCAGGCACCACAATCCACTCAAACTTTCATTGTGACTCAGAGAAAGTGAATAATTGGCCCCTGACACTCCAGTGATATGCTAATAAAAATACGCAATGAGTGCCTGTTTTTGTTGTTCTTTTTGTGCTGTGTATTGTATTACGCTCAATGCTAGTTAAATTCATTGAAGCCTTTCATACACAGTATTACTGCATGTATATAACAATATATAGTTATCAAATACGTATGCAGTACTCTGCAAAAGTCTTAGCACAGTTTGTACAGCCCCAATTCCAATGAAGTTGGGACGTTGTGACGTTGGGATGGTACGATGATTTGCAAATCCTTTTCAACCCATATTCAATTGAATGCACTACAAAGACAAGATATTTAATGTTCAAATGGATAAACCTAAAATATATTTTTGTATATGATGCCTGCAACACGCTGCAAAAAATATATATAAATATATTTATAATATATATAATATTTATAATATTTTTGTTGCCCCCTGTCCCAACTGTTTTGGAACATGAAACATCAAAATCAACAACAAAGTTTATCCGTTTGAACATTTGTAGTGTAGTGAAAAGAATAAACGAATCATCGTATCCTGTTTTTATTTGTTTTACACAACGTCCCAACTTCATTGGAATTAGGGTTGTAGTCATTTTGATAGTTTTATTTTTTTTCTTTTTCTACTCAGTCCAAAATGATTTTATATTTCCAAACATTACTTTGCCAACCAAAAAAAAATGTTACACACAAACGTTTGTATGTCACACAAAACATACATAATATAAACCTGCTCACGTTGTACCTGGGAACACTTAAGAAAAAGTTACAGAAAAAGTGTGCCAAGAAAAAGACACACCAAATATCAATTAGTTTATTACTGTTTACTGCACTGCATAGTGTTTTCTTTTATGTAGAAACATCTCCATTATTCTCTTTACAGTGAGTGTAATGTAGTGCATGTGGCTAAGACTTCTGCGTCGTACTGTACAGTAATCAGCTGTAAGTTTTACTGAGTGTCTTAGAGAATCTGCCGCAGCTCTTCTGGACACTTTGACTGACAACGTTTTTATCTGAAAAGTGATCTCTCATGCAATGTACGAGATATTACCGTTTTTAATTTTATGCTCTCCATGAAATAAATCTTTAATAAAGCGAGTCCATAAACTTACAGTAAAAAGTAGAAAATGTGTGAAGATGCTATGCTGGTCTAAGCTGCAGTTCTCACATCAGCATTCTTTTTTCCCCTGCACTGTATATTTGTGTTTAATACTGGAAAAGTCAAAGAAAAAGGCAAAGAATTCTGACTCAGTTCTGCGAATTCTGACTCTGACAGTTCCTCAACCTCAGCTGCATCACTCCAGTTCATAAGTGATCTTAACTTGAGAGGTGCTTTGGATTGGTTTTTTAAAACCAAGCTTGCATAGTTATTATTTTTGTTGGGAGCTGTCTGTGAACGTTTCTAACTAATTCACAAAAAAAGTAGATTCCATTTCTCAAAAATATAAAGCAACCTAATAATACAATAATAATAATAATAATAATAATAATAATAATAATAGTAAAACCACCATGACCCTGTTTTCTTCAGTTTATTATTATTATTATTACTACTACTACTACTACTATTACTACTAATAATAACTAGAGAGTTGCATTATAGTTGTACATTAGCATCAGCACCATTTGCTTTTGTGTGTGTGTGTGTGTGTGTGTGTGTGTGTGTGGGTGTGTGTGTGTGTGTGTGTGTGCGCGCGCGTCTAAGCACATAGTTTAGTGTGGAAGGCGCCAGTACTTTTGCTCAGATTCATGATTGCGTGTGTATGTGCGTTGTTTTTGGACGCCATTACTTTGGATCTAACACATGATCATGTGTGTGTAAGCATATAGTAGCTGGGAGTGTAAATACATTTGATCAGACTGGTCACAATGTGTATACAAACTGTTCTTCAAGCAGAAGTACAGATGACAAAAAAATTAGAAACTGAAATGAAAATCAATGGAAGTGGATGGGGGGAAAGGGGGAATAAATACGAGTGTGTAGGGTAGACGAGTGCATGGATCCTTTAGCCTTATACAAGCGCACTGATCCCGACCGTGTCAGACATTTTAGAGTTGGAACGATGTCGATATTTTGAACATTGCAGTTGAAATCCAGACAAAACTACACCGAATACTCCTGACGGATAACTATAATGTGATCACCTACTGCCCCCAATAGTGTGATTGCTATAATGAAACTAATAAAATCCCCATCTCCTATTCGAATCTGTATGCATTTGTATCTAAGACATAACCTGTTTATTCTGAGTAGTTCTGATCATTCTGAAGTGTATTCACTTGCATCCCCGGTGAGCATTCATGATCAATCATCTCTTGCTGGTGATAACGACCTGACCGTCTTAAAGGTTACGTCTCTATAGGTTTCCGTTTGACTTCTCACCAGTCTGACATTTGACTGAAAGCAGTAAGTAAGTTGTTTTTGAATCCGATCCTGCACATCTGTCACATTTTGTAGATAACAAGACTTTTCTTTTTATAAAATCATAATAACTTCTCACCAAGTGCGTAACCTGTTTAATTATTAAAGTCTCGGCAGAAAGCAGAAAACACGTCAGAACATCTTGCACGTCCACAGCTGCCATTAAGCATCTTGATTAATTGGGTAATGACCCAACTCGCCATTAGTCACTGTATTTTTCTCCAGGGAACAGATTCAGTGCTGGCTGTCATCATGAACCAGTGAGATCAACCCGAGAACCATATCATAGCTATCTTCTAATGTGCAAGAGCCAGTAAGGGTGTTTTTATTTCTTTCTTTCTTTCTTTCTGTCTTTTTATTTCTCTGTCCTCGACACGCCAAGCAAAGCTCATTACGGTGTGACCTTCTGTGGCTATGTGTGCTCTGCAGTCCAGGGACAACATTCTGAGCTTTGTAAAAATTCCTTTCATGAAAATGCCGGCCCCGAAGTCTGCACACGTTTCAAGCATGGCTTAAGTGTTAAAATGAATGTGTGATTCACAAATGACACTTGCTGTTTAAGCCGGGGGTGATCCTTGAACATGCCGCCTCATCTCTGTGACTCAATAGTCTCTGAGAGACTCTCTTTCTTTCTTTCTTT
>JAOTRJ010000001.1:15577784-15589444 GCA_028564905.1 Leptodoras praelongus | reverse complement strand
GAAACATTTAAGTGTGACAAACATGCAAAAAATCAGGAAATCAGGAAGGGGGCAAACACTTTTTCACACCACTGTAGGCCTGGTTCAATAAAAGTGTTAGAAACACCATTTGGGAAAGATCCATCCCTGCACACTTCCCCATTCATAATTTAGCACCTAAATGTAGTTCTATGGCTTTAAGATGCATTTGATGTTCTTCCCCCATCTATAGAACAGAATGGCCTTTGAGTGAAGTGGCTCTTGTCTAACGACAGGCTCAATGATGAAATCTCTTGTAAATAAAATTGTAAAAAAAAAAAAAAAACACTGTCAAAATGAAAGCTCCATACACATATAAGCTCCTAAACGTTTGACATAACACAATGACTTAGGATTTACATCCGTCTGAGTCAGTAAATGGCTCCATAAACAGAGCGGCTGTCACGCCAAAGCTGCTTCATCCTCCAGGAACTTCAATATCAAATCTTTCCATTCTGTAAAAGCACGGCCTGATCCTGTCAATCCAGCGCACTTTGTTTATTCAGCAAATCTTTTTCAACTTTACTGCACTTATGAGGACCAAGAAAGCACCTGTCATAAAATAAAACCACAAGAGCAGTGTAACAGCACTTAAATCGTAGGTCAAACAACATTGATCTTCCTGGTGTCTCCAGGTATCCTTAAATAAAAATTTTAATACATTTTATACATTTAAAACATTTTTTTTTCAAGGCCACTGTCAACCATGGCAGCATGGTTATGTCTACATATGTGTTACAGCCTGTAATTTAAAGCTAAAGTGCATCTCATTACTGAATCCGGGGAGAAAACAATATAGTATAAGCTGCTGTGGATCATCCTGACAATCCCAAAGCATAACAACAAAAAGTCTGCAATGATGCTCCAGATTTATTTATTTATTATTTTTTTTTTATGAATAGCCACAAGCCATATGATAGCCTGTACTATATGAATTGTGGCTCATAGCTTTAGTCGGAAAAAACAAACAAGCCATGAAAATGACCATCTCCCCATATCTCTGTCTCCTTCAATGCACTCATGGCTAATTCTTGCAAAGCAAGCTCAGAACAGATGGAAACGGGAACATCACACCTTTAGACTGATCATGCTGAAGCAGTCATCAGAGCAGTGCTGATTAGGAAACACAAGATGATTAATAACAGCAGGTGAGCTGCTTGGCTAATGTCACTGAGCAGCCCTTTAAACAAAAATAAGATATTTTTTTCCTGAGAGCACATGACCGGGGGACATGGTCAGTTTAGATGTCTGAAGGACAGTAAAATATGTTGATTAATGTTACTCTGATGAGAACGAAAGAGAAGGATTTCATGGAGAAAGGCCTCCTGTGGAAATTTATTACGGTCATTAAGATTTTTCTCACTCTCCTAACTCAAATAGTATGTACTAAACAAAAATCTACTTGCTTTCTATTCATACACAGACTCAGAATTCCTATGTACGCTGCAGTACCAGAAAAACTGGAGCTTATGCAAAATACATAGTAACACCACCTGTGCATGTCATTGGTTGTTCCTGACAACCATATGCGTATATAAAGACATATATAGAAGCATCTATAGAAGCTTCTAGAGCCGTTTCTGCCAGGAGAATGGCAAGTTACCACAATTTAGTAATTTTCAACATGATTTAACAGTTGGAGCTATAGTAGGTATTTGTTGCAAGCATTTCAAGGGTGTACCATGACTACAAGAATTCTGGCAAAACCTCTTATGACGTAAAAAGCCACACAGAATGTGACCTCAAGTAACATTAGAACACTGCCTCAAGTGACATGAGGACTGTGCAACATTCCCTCCAAGATCCTGTGGGAGACCTACCAAGAACTAAGAAGTATACCAGTTTTTCTGGTACTTCACTGTAATTTGAGACATTTTTTTTCTAGGTGTTTTTTTTGTCTCACCTGGGTTTTCTTCACAATTAATTATTTTTTATGTATAATTAAGCAAATAATTTACAGCAATAATATAACTAGATGTGAGCTTATGGGACAAAGTAAGACAGTATGAAAAAACTTAATGCATTATACCTAGGGAATTTACAACCCCAATTCCAATGAAGTTGGGACATTGGGTAAAATATAAATAAAAACAGAATACAATAATTTGCATTGTATCCTTTTCAACCCATATTCATTGAATACACTACAAAGACAAGGTATTTAGTGTTCAAATATTCACTCATTTTGAATTTGATGCCTGCAACACGTTCCAAAAAAGTGGGACAGTGGCTGATCTATGTCTTTATGGACCTTGCTTTGTGCATGAAATTGTCCAAAATCTCTTGGTATACTTAAGCATTAAAAGTTCCTTTCACTGGAACTAAGGGGCCGAGCCCAACTCCTGAAAATCAACCCCACACCATAAACACCCTCCACCAAACTTTACACTTACACTTTCCACAATGCAGTCAGACAAATACCGTTCTCCTGGCAACTGCCAAACCCAGACTCATCCATCAGATTTCCAGATGGAGAAGCTTTACACCACTGCATCCAACACTTTGCATTGCACTTGATGATGTAAGGCTGGGATGCAGCTGCTCGACCATGGAAACCCATTCCATGAAGCTCTCTGCAGACTGTTGTTGAGTTAATCTGAAGGCCACATGAAGTTTGGAGGTCTGTAGTGGTTGACTCTGCAGAAAGTTGGTGACCTCTGCACCTCATTATGCACCTCAGCATCCACTGACCCCGCTCTGTCATTTTACCTGGCCTACCACTTCTGTTTTGCTGTCGTTCCCAATCTGTTCCACTTTGTTATAATACCACTGACAGTTGACTGTGGAATATTTAGTAGTGAGAAAATTTCACAACTGGACTTGTTGCACAGATGGCATCCTATCACGGTACCATGCTGGAATTCACTGAGCTCCTGAGAGCGACCCATTCTTTCACAAATGTTTGTAGAAGCAGCCTGCATGCCTAGGTGCTTGGAAGTGATTGGAACACCTGAATTCAATGATTTGGATGGGTGAGTGAATACTTTTGGTAATATCCTATATGTAGTATTGCTACATAAATACGTTCTTGATTCTACATCATACTTTGTCATTATGAATACAATGGCATCAAATATTAATTGACCTTTATACAAACATCTTACCCACAATGCTATTTGACTACCTGCCCATAGTGGCACCAGAGCAGTTTAGCCTTCACCTCATGCCTATCTCTAGAGAGTGATGCTTTAGTCTGTCCACCCCACTTACCTCCTTCAGCTTTCACGCTATTACGGTCAACAGCAAATCTTGTTGACTGCTAGCACAGTCTCAGCCATAACTCACTGCAATTAGGTCATATATCTGTACTGCATTCTGGTCCATTAACTCTAACATTTGATATCTCTACGACTGGATTTCTCATTAACAGGATGTTGCATGAAAAAAAAGGTCATTTGATTTTAGCAACTAATGGCATGTGCGTGTGTGTGTTTTGTAAAATGCTGTACGTATGCACAAACTGTGCAGTAATAATCCATCCATGACAACACACAATAAGCAGCAAAACAAACAGACCCAGCAGGAGGTCACTGAGGAACCCCTGCTGCGACTTTCATGTCCAGATTAAATCAGTGACTGAAAGGTTGCATTATAGGGCTGAAAAAAATGCTTAATGCTCAATATGGACCAAAACTCCAGTGATAATAATAATCATAATAATAATAATAATAATAATAATAATAATAATAATAATAATATGAAGCTTATATAGCGCCTTTTACAATACCCAAGGTCACTGTACAAATGTACAAAGATGATTGCAGAAGTAATGAATACAAAAAAGTTGAGCTAGAAGTAGGAAAAGAGTGAGCCTGAGAGAAGACATGGGTTTTTAGGAGAATGTTTAACTTTTTGAAGAAAGATATATAGTAAAACATAGATGGGGTGGGGGTGGATGAGCATTCCAGAGCAATGGGGCGGCAACACTAAACGCTATAAGATCTACCACCCATGGTAGACAGCCTGAACCTGGGGGTGCATCCTCTGACCTTAATCTATGGGAAGGAATGTAACATTATAATGGGACATAATGGAATTGACCAAATAAACAGGGCTCAGACCACAGAGACTGGTACTTTTAAAGGTGAGTACCAGAATTTTGTCTGTCTATTGATGGGCAACAAGTGAAGCTGCTCAAGTGTGATGTGTTCAGTACACTGGTACTTGGTGTGAGTCAGAATTCTTGCAGCAGTCTTTTGAATAAGTTGATGAAGGGATTTGGAGGGAATCTCACAGATTAGAGAGGAGCAATAGTCCTTAGAAGTAAGGAAAGCATGGACCAAGATCTCAGCTTCCTTGAGGGGGACAGTAGTGGGCAAAGACATGCAATGTTGCGAAGTTAGAAAAGAGCAGACTTGAGGATCAAACCAAGATTATGTATGGTGGCAGAGAAATTGACAGAGCCATCATCGATATGAAGGATTGAAGGAATTAGAAAGAGAGGAGAAGAGATTTTGTGCCAATGAACAAGAAATCAGGGTTATGTGCACTTAACAGCAAAAAATTTACACGTAGCCAAGAGGCACCTAGTAAGCAAGGGGATGGAAAGAAAATTCAATGGTCAAGCACCAGTAGGTACAAAGTTGTTCTTGTATCTCTCTCTCTCTCTCTCTCTCTCTCTCTCTGTGTGAAATGTAGATCTGCCCTGTAGTGGTTTCACTTCCCCATCCTTCTATCAGAATGAAACATTTCCATTCCTTTTCTGGCTCTGTCGCAGGAAAGACTGGGCTGAAAGCTTTAGCCCCCAGGATCGGAGTGTAACTGGATCCCAAACGCTTACTCAGTTATTTGATTGAATAAAGGATTTCAAATTGCAAGCATCATTCTTTCAAGGCTGACCAGTAGCAGGTTAGGAATCGGCATGAAATATGATTCCGTTCTCTCTGATATAGTTAAACAGTCAAACAATGCTGTGTAAGGGGTATTTTTTTTGTTGTATTCCACCAGAATTTCACCAAATGCATTTTACATTTTAAATCTTGGAATATGCAGTGTATCTAAAGTAAATGTGTTGTTTAATTCGGGAAAAAAACAGTGATGTGCCTCTAAGTTTACTCTTTATCTACAGAATGGAGAATATTCATAGCAAACCTGTTTCAAAATACAGACTAAATACTATAAAGCTCAGCCATTTAAGCATAAATAAGGATGTATCTGCATGCATAGCTAGTTAATTGATTGAATTATTTTCTAATCACGGCGTCCATAATTAATTAATATGAATAGCTTACCCATTCTCAAGTGTTTCGAGAGATTAAATTAACAGTCATTAGTTTAAAGCATAAAGATACTAATTAGGAAATTAGTATAAAGAGGTACATTTACTTTTATGGCATTTGACAGACATCCTTATCCTTATCCAGAGTGACCTACATTTATCTCATTTATACAACTGAGCAGTTGAGGGTTAAGGGCCTTGCTCGAGGGCCCAATGGTGGCAGCTTGGTGGTGCTGGGATTTCAAAGACCATACTAAAGTGTCAACGAAAAACAAATTGAAAATGCCAGAGAATTTCATATCAAGGATTCCTATAACTATATATCTTTAAAAAAAAAAACCCTGTCGGACTATTTTATTGTTTATGACTAGCTTAGGTAGGAATTTTCCATCATGCAGCACCGGTGATGTAACATTTTAGGGGTGGGTTTTGGAAATGGTGATTGCTCTTGCTTAGAGAATCTCTTCCCGATCCCCTGACTGTTTGTCAGCTCGCCTCGCTCGGCTCTTCCAGAGAAAGCTATGCGTTCTGACAGGCTGCCAGCCAGACTTCAGCATGACTTTGCTAACTGGGGAATGAGCAATTATTGTAGTACTCCACCACCTCACTTAACACCATGCATCTTAGCTCTGTAATGGAGCAGGCTTCAAAAGGGTTGCTAAAAATAAGAGCGGGGAGTGTAAAAAATATGTATAGCTTACATGCAAAGGCTGAATTTCTGTGCCTAAACCATTTGAACAATATGTGGTTATTATAATGAAGTTGCGTTGATGTTTTACAAACCCATGGCTTTGCATCACACATGGAGCTTATAAAAGGAAAATGCAGAATCACAGAATCAGATGGTGCCATTTTCCCACTCTGTTTGTTCACTCCTCTGGAATACACAACGTATGCATTAGTGCACAAGCTGCTGCATATACTTTTCAGCATCAGATCAAAGGATAATGTGCTTCTCACTGGTTTGAAGAAGCCCTCCGGATAAGGAAGGGTGTTACACAGAGGAAGAAGCAAGTAAATGAGTTTACCAAATGGGGTGTGAATTGACACAAGTTCACGAAGACATTTTCATTTGCAACTAATCCGGTTTTGAAAGGGGATGCCCAAGTAAACATTCATTTTGATAAATCACAGATCATTAACACCTTTGGTCAGCTTCACTGTCCATCTGGAGCCTATTCCAGGAGATTTTTACATAGCCAGACCACTTCCACCTTGGCCTGAGTTCTTGGCTGTACTTGTGTTCTCGTGTACTCGAGAAACGTCATCAGTTGTTCCATTCAAAAATCTGCATCTCCCAGCCAAAAGTCACATATCCCAGAAGGAATTTCACACCAAACTCATGGAGAAAACTCACAACTGTATGTTTTGAATATATGCGTTCCTGTGTTATGAAATAAAGTTCTAAGATTCTTTAGGCGAGTATGTCTTTATTTCGACTTCAAGTATGTGGTTCATTTATGACAAATGAGGCTATGTGAAAATTGGGTCCTCTTTAATGGTGACATCAAGTATGCTGCTGTTCCAATTGCAAAATGACCACACAGCATCTTTCTGTCCTCAGGAGTTTGTACTTGTGAGTCAAACTTACCGAGTCCAAACATGGCCTACTTTGTATTGCGAAATGCCTCTGGACATTGGGAGAACATGCAAAACTCATCACAGGCAATAACCTGAGCTCTGGAGTAAACCCGGGACCAGGGAGCAGCTGGGAACAGATATCGCCACCCACTTCACCAGCATGCTGCCATAATTCCCAGATTAGATGATAATTAACGGTCAACATGCTACTTTTATTTTTATTTAAATGGATGATCCAAATTCTGCACTATTATTGCTTGGCTCCAGATAACACGTTTTTCTAGATGATATTTGACTGAGAATGGTGAGCAAATAATGTTATTGTTTGTCCTCAAACATGTTTCACTAGGCAGCCTTAAATGTACCATTTTCTTCTATTCACTCTCTCTTTCAGAACACTGTCTCAGTCTTGAGAAAGGTGGCTGGAAAAAGTCCATCTTAGAGCACTTATCAGCACACAGGAGCCAGCAGGCAAAAAGCCACAAGCAGAGAGATGTTATCAGTACAAAAAGTGCCACGATATTTCATATGACATAAAGCAGTACTGGAAAAGGGTCAGTCATAGCAAGAAGTCTTTCTTCCATGACTGGCTTGTTGGAAAGCGATACCTGTACAACTCATTCAAACTACACTGTATACCTGAGAGCAAGATAATTGATATGGAGTTTAAGGGAAGACTGAAACACCTACAACATTTTAAGTCATATTAAAAGTTATTTTTAATCAACAACAGCCATTGGACAAGGAAGCAAAGGGGTACAGCTGCCTGATCTATGCAGGAGGGTTTTTTTGCAGAACATTTAACAGACTTTAGAATCAGTAAACTGGGTACAATGGCAGATGGCTTTTCCTTCTTCACAGAACCCACCCTGTCCTTTTCAAGGCATCATTTCCATAAATCATTAATCAGTATCTGCCCCTGCACAACAGGATTAGAACAAAACATCAGTAAGGGCAGTATATTTATTAACCTGACACTCAGGGTCTGGTTGAAATGTCAAGCTGAGAGATTTCTTTGGGCCGGGCATGTTAAGTTAAAGTTTGGGTCTCAGTCTTGGCATGCTTGAGAGAGACCACACCAGCAGTATAGAGAATCCCAGTATCCCTTTTGGATTCAATGCTGCAACAGGGCACTCTGCTGAGAAATATTAAGCCATTTCTAACACGCCCATATGCAGATCTACAAGGAACCATCAAGTCTCTATCTCTATAATCTCTACACAATCATCTTTACACTGCTACAATGGCCAGTGCTGTTTACACTGATCATATTATATTAGCTGACCTACCAAACCCTTTGATTTAAATCATATCCTAGTATGACCTACCCACCATCCTTTTTTTGTGTTTTTGTGTTTGCCTCTGCCAGCAAGCAGTTCCAGACTACCCTTCTGGTAATATTGTCACACCCTGAAATGGTAGAAATGCTTGTTTTCCAGTGGCATTTAGTTCTAGATGATGAAATCCACACAATTGAATGCAGTTTGAATGCATGTCAATATTTCTGTTAGTGAATCCGACCATGATTTTAGGATTTTGGGGTGGTCAAGTCAATTTCATTGATGGTATTTGCCAGACACCGTTATCAAGAGTGACCATTTATCTCATTTATACAGCTGGGCGGTTGAGGGTTGGGGGTCTTGCTTGGGAACCCAACAGTGGCGGCATGTTGGTCATGACCTGACATTTGAGCTCATGATAAGTAATCTTAACCACTGAGCTTCTACTGCACCTTTTCCTTCCTACCCCTCCCCACATTGCCAACATTATATATAGCACCAGATACATTTTTTATTAATGTGCATAATTATTTTGAGATTATGAAAAATTTTAAAGCTCCCTGTATAAATAAACATTGAGCAAGATGTCCAAAACATCGGTCAGTCAGTCATTTTCTGTACCGCTTATTCCCAGTTACGGGGTCACGGGGGAGCCGGTGCTCAGCCGGCAACTCTGAGCGCACCAAAACATCGGTATGGATGCTATATAAAAACAGCAGAATGATTTTATGTCAGACAGTACAGTGCTCAGAAACACAGTTTCTTCTGGGCTTTGCTCATGTTTGCTATAATTCAGTGTTCAAATTCCCCATCAAATGTAAAGTATCAAATGTCATAATTCTTATGAGATTTGGAAGCATGTATGGCAGTGGAACATAACAGAATAATCATACCAGCTATCGTGGCTCGTTTTGGTAGGATGGTGATGGCTCCCACTGCTGCATCCTCCAGACCGTGAATCGGAGTGTTCTTCGCCCCCCAGCTGTCAGACCCAATCCACAGGAAGTGCCCCACATGGTCAGCTCTTTTACTGGCATTAAGAATCTCCCTGTAAGAATATCAAGAGAAGTCAGTAGCATGGTGAAGAGGCCCACTATGGGTATTTGGAGCATCTGATATACATGGAAAATAATCTTTTGCACAAAAGCTTGACATACAATTAAGTTGAGATACATCACAGAGAACTCTACTTCAACTTCTGTAGTTTGCCAACTTGTTTGAGGCTTTGTCTGTTAACAAGATTCAGTATGACTTTAAAATCAGTCAGACTGTTCCATTTCCCTGGAAGGAGATTGTAGTGAGGTTGCTAGTAAACAATGGCTTACCGAATGTCTTCATCATAAGCAAACATAATCACTGCTCGTGCCTGGCGGGTATCAAGAAGCATCCGGATAATCTTGTCGAAATCGGCTTGTTTGCGGTCGTGTGGAATTTTCAGTGACTGAGCAATGCATATTCCACCTAGACAGAAAAGAAAGGTCTAATTATTGAGGGCACATAAGTCTTTGTATTTGAATCTTGTTTTTATACAAGTCTTGGGGGTACAAAAGATTAAGGGAACATGACAGCTGTTTCATTACAAAGGCAAAGCTGACAGATGAAGAAAGCATAAAATAAGCACACGTATATGGCTCTGATGCATGAGCCCATTTATTACTGTAGTGTCATACAATAAGTGACAAATATTTGGTTTACTACACATCCATGTGATAGGAGAATTGACTTATGGATGCGTCGTTTCTGTGCAGTTGTGAATCTTTTCATGAATTCGGTAAATCATTTTTGGTTGACTGGTGACAGCATGGCAACTATGTGACAAAGACCAATGCAGACAATGCATTGCAGGGGGTCAATAAAAATGAAATTATCATTCATTAACATGCATGCATGAAAGTATCTCTTTCATTAGAAGCAATGATGAATATGGTAATGACGAATATCTGGGGTGTTAATAGCACTTGGGTGACAATTGCATTAGCCATACTGTTCAGTTAGTTGCATTATTAAGGTTTTTATTTTAAAAATTAACTATAAAATCAAATAAAATCAAATTAAATCAAATTAAATAAAATAATAGCTTCATTGCAGAATCAGTGTAAGTAATTTTTATTTTATTAAGTAATTTAGTAAGTAATTTTTATTTTAGTAAGTAATTTTTATTTTATTTTATCAACAGTCACCTCAAGATTCCATCTATCATGAGATAATAAACCAGGCCTTTGAGCTGGACAGTTAATGTTAGATACTACTCGACTTAATTACAGCTCCACTTCGATTGTCTATCTGGCACATGAAGGACTTTAGCTCTAGCTGCAGCAGTAGCACTTTTTTTGTTTAACAATCATGGTCTCAGAAAATTGGAAATGCAATAAAGCAAAATGCATTAAAATAAGTCAAGCCACGAAAGTTTGGCCTGGTTTCTGCAGCATCCTAGCTGTTTGGAGGTGTTTGGCAAAACTCCCACACACTCTTCCCAGCTAAAGTCTTCATTTTACACACTCACGTTCCCATCACTCCAAATATTCATAGAGGAACTTTATTCTGCTCCATTCATTTGAAAGAATGGAAGGAAACCCTATGCTTATTTGTCATCATTTTCTTTTCAATTCATTTCTTAGTAAGCCAAATAAAGAAGCTGTTGCAGTGAAAATGGAGCGGAAATGATAGACTGTTCTGATAGAAATTCAGACTGAAGAAGCACATAACGACTAGAAGGTAGAATTATTCGAAATGGTTTAATAGCTACTCTATAGAATGCTGGATTTAATGGTTGAAAGCAAGCACAGAAGTGGAACCAGAGATCAGATATTGTAGTGTTAGACTAGTAGATTGTAAGTGCATTAAATCAATCAGGCTATCATAATAAGGAATTCCAAAGATGCCGATATACAAAGAAAAAAAAAATCATGTGGTACCAATCATGTTTAGAGCCATGTCAGGTCTTAAGGTCACCGCATGATATACCATGAGCCTTACAGCTCTGAATAAAGACATAAATGTGAAGAATTCAAGCCCATCAAGCCCCACCATGATTATTAAATTGATCTGTCAACTACTGTTAACCGGCCAATTATACTGTTCCTGAAGCATGTCAGACAGCACTGTGCCTGACTAAATTGACGTCGACAGACCCTGCAGATAGCAATTATAATTGATCCTGCAATGCTGCTAGATTCTTTCCAAGCCTCCCACCTGCAGAGCATGGACAAAATGTGAAAAGGTGAGTCATCAAAGCAAATCAAGTGTCATTATACACACAGGTGTGAACTGACAAAACTGTGGCTGTCTGCGTAAACACTGTAACTATGTTGAACCTTTGGGTCAGTTTGAACTTAAGGGAACTTTATGGGACTGCATAAGCACTGACATAAACATGCCATAAACATGTTTATTCCAATGTCAGCTGTCTCATGAAATTTTGATGATGGTGTAACATCTGAGGGCGGCACGGTGGCACAGTGGATAGCGCTGTCGCCTCACAGCAAGAAGGACCTGGGTTCGATCCCCGGGAGGGGCGACCTGGGAAATTTCTGTGTGGAGTTTGCATGTTCTCCCCGTGTTCG
>JAOTRJ010000001.1:15520152-15532001 GCA_028564905.1 Leptodoras praelongus | reverse complement strand
GGGATCGAACCCGGGTCCTTCTTGCTGTGAGGCGACAGCGCTATCCACTGCGCCACCGTGCCGCCCCAGAATCTCTATGGCATTATCACAAATCATTTTGTGAGAAAAAAGAATTAGCAGGAAGTTTAGCAGGATTAGACATTACATGGATCAGGTTACTTAGAAGTCTAATCCACATAATGTCTGTGATAATTACCTATAGGTCAGTGGAGGACTAATCGGCTTCTGGGACATAACCCTCCCTGCCAGTAGTACAGTCTACATAATTCTAATTCTAGGATGCTCATTTCCTGTTTACTTCCTGGTTTGTTGTTTGTGTAAGGACATATAAGCTATTTTAGCTATTCCTTGTGAAGTCTTAGCAATCATTTGAGTTCTGACCCATGTTTCCCCTCATAATCTCGTATGTGTGTTGACCAATTGTTTTTTTTTTTTTGGATAATCTTTTTGATATGATTTGAGGATTGATTTTTGATATGAAGATTGTGTTTGAGAAAGGTTGGTTTGTGATTGTGATTCAGTGCACCACTTTTCTAGCAAGCCTTTTTAAAAGATCATGATGGCAGAGAAGTAGGTTCAACAACCAGAAAAAAATAAAAACCTTTTTCTTATTGTCATTGGAAAACCAATTGTTTTCATTGTTATGTAACTTCAGTATGTGACATGCTTGTTTTGTGCCCCACAACATGCTACAACACACACATCCGGCATGAAGAATTCTTCTCTGAATCAGGAACATGCAGGTAGGTCAAAAAAAAAAAAACGTTTCAGCATCAAGCTGTTATATAACTCTTCTGCTAGTACTCTTCTGCTAGAATCATATCAAGAAATAAATATAATAATCAGACTCAAATGTCATTTAAGTGCAATGCCAAGAAAAAAACAACACATCGTACCTTATAGGCAAAACAACAGTCTTTTTCATGTTTAGAAGTACGTTTTTAGATGTTAGAAACTTTACAGGAGGATAATAACCTTTTCTTGTTTGTTTTCTTAAATACACTTAAAGCTAGCTACAGCTCAAGTCATTACTTTACAGACACTTAGGTTAAAGTCATTAATTCATTCATTCATTCATTCATTCATTTTCCTAGCCGCTTATTCGTTTTCAGGGTCACAGGAGAGCCCTAGCCAGCAGCTTAGTGCGCAAGGCAGGAACAACCCTAGACAGGACACACACACACACACACACACACACACACACATACGTCTTTGGATTGTGGGAGAAAACCGGAGTACCCAGAGTAAACCCACTCGGACATGAGGAGGACATGCAGACCACACAGAAAGGACCCAGACTTCAGCACCTGGGTATCAAACCCGGGACCTTCTTGCTGTGAGGTGACAGTGCTACCCACTGAACCACTGTGAAACCCAGGTTACAGTCATTAAATCTCATATTAAAACTCATATCTATCCCCTCCACAGATTCCATGTCAACAAACAATAGTTATACATATCTACTTTGTACATGACACAAGCAATTTTCCCAACAAATGTTTACAAACAAATCATTTCACTTATAATTCACTATATCAAAATTCCAGACATACACAACAAAATGTGGCTATGTGGTAAGTGAAACTGAGTGTGAGCGTAGAGAAAAGGGGGTGGTCATAATGATGTGCCTGATTTGATGTATATAAGGACCCAAGTTGACTTTGCCTTTAAATAGCTTGGAACATTTTAGAAAACAATATCATGGCTAATTGAAATAACTGTAATTAATTGGAGATATAGCTGTGACAGCATTTTAAGGCCTACCTTCAAGGCCTACTTGCCCCTTTGCTAGAGTAGACATCATGGGGAAATCAAAAAACATCAGTTAAGACACCAGAAAAAGAATTGTGCACCTCCACATGTCTGGTGCATCCTTGGGAGCAATGCCTGAAGGTACTATGTTCATCTGTTCAAATGATCATATGCAAGTTTAAACACCATGGGACCACAAAAACATCATACCGCTCAAGAGAGAGACAGGTTCTCTCTCCTACAGAGGAATGCACTGCGGTGCAAAAAACACAGATCAATCCAAAAAAACAGTAAAAGACCTTATGATGATGCCGGAGGGAACAGGTACAAAAGTATCTATAGTAACAGTAACATACTCAGTACATAACGTACTGTGCAAATGTAAACTATCTTTAGGCAGGTGTGGAAAAATGCTGTAAACTAAGAATGCTTCCAAAAATGGAAGTGTTAATAGTTTATTATTACTATTAATTATTATTAATAGTCTCAAAATGCAGTGAATGAACAGAAGAGAAATCTAAATCAAATCAATATTTGGTGTGAGCACCCTTTGCCTACAAAACAGCATCAATTCTTCTAGGTACACTTACACTCAGTTTTTTGAAGGAAGGTTGTTCCAAACATCTTGAAGAACTAACCACAGCTCTTCTGTCGATGTAGGCCTCCTCAAATCCTTCTGTCTTTCATGTAATCCCAGACTGGATGATGGTGAGATCAGGGCTCTGTGGGGGCCATACCATCACTTCAAGGACTTCTTGTTCTTCTTGACATTGAATATAGTTTTTAATGACATTGGCTGTATGGTTGGGGTTGTTGTCCTTCTGCAGAATAAATTTGGGGCCAATCATACACCTCCCTGGTGGTACTGCATGATGGATAAATATCTGCCTGTATTTCTCAGCATCGAGGACACCATTAATCCTGACCAAATCTCCAACTCCAGTTCCATGTTTTCATGCATAGTTGAATCGCTTGGCCTTGTCCATGTCGGAGGTATGGCTTTTTGGCTGAACTCTTCCATGAAGACCACTTCTGCCCAGACTTCTCCGGACAGTAGATGGGTGTACCTGGGTCCCACTGGTTTCTGCCAGTTCTGAGCTGATGGTGCTGCTGGTCATCTTCTGACTTTGAAGGGCAATAAGCTTGATGTGTTTGTCATCTGCTGCATTAAGTTTCCTTGGCTGACCAAGGAATCGTCTTCCACAGCCTGACCTTGGTAGCAGAGTTTGGCTGTTCCTCCCCCAGTTTTAAGCTCCTACACAGCTTTATGTTTCAGTTAATGACTGTGTTTCAACCTACATGTGAAAGTAATGACCATTAGCTCCTGCTTGGTATATATGGTTGATCATACACCTGACTATAATCCTACAAAATACCTGACTTTGTGCAAGTGTACTTATAAGAATTGAGGGCAAGGGGTAGTAACACCAAATATTGACTGGATTTAGATTTTTCTTTTGTTCACTCACTTTGCATAAATTGGAATTTCTTCTAGGAATCTAAGAAAATAATAATATAATGTAATAATATTATTTTAAAAAAATCAAATAATTAAATTTGCTCTAAGTGATTTATATTCTCAAGGTTTAACCAAAAGTAATGCATTTATTTAATTGTTAAATAATTACTATTAAATTAAATTAAATAATAAAGGACTAAATATGCTATCTTCTCTTGCCACTTAAATGCCTTCAAGGCATATAAGGTGTAATTTCTGCCCTACAAGCAGTGTGGTATTCTCAAGCATTAGCTTTCTTCACTAATGATGGTGCAGGGTCAAATTATCCCTGGGGTGGGTAGTATTGTTTGGTATGACATTTGAGTGACTGAACAGATTACATCCAAGACCTTTTAGACAAAGCTTTATCTCAGTTGCTGACATCAGTGGCACTGATATCCACCATAATGCTGGGATGCATTCTTTTATTCTTAGTTATTTCCAGCACAAAACTGGCTTTTGTTACCGGGTGATTTATTTTCACAATATGAAATGCAGTGTTACATAATAATGCAGAATAGACTATTACTTTTCCCATACTGTATTGTAAATTTTATTTTATGAAGAAGCTAAGTGTATTTTATATTTTTTGCTATGGTTTACGTTAATGCTAGATGAAGTAAGGTTCGATATGAGGTGTGCATGAACTGGCATTTACCTTAACTTAATGGGAAATCTGCTACATTCATTAGAGTTTGATATCTATTTGTTATAGGATTCTATTGTTTATATGCAATCAATTATAAAATAAATTATAAAAAATAAATGATTACAGCAAGCACAGCACACATTATTATCTGAATTGATGCTACTGTAACAGAACAGTACTATAATTTATAGAAGTACAGCATTTTTGTTTAACTTTTTTTTTATTTCAAGAAATTTACTATAGTAATATCTTAATGAATCTTTTATTTAAAAATGAAAAAAATATATATTTTCATGTCATGGCTTTAGCATTGTTTGGATTGAAATTACCCATAATATGTTTTCTATGCAATATGATGGAATATGTTTAAACGTCTGAAATAAAAACAAATATTACTGGGATAAACATGAGATATTCATTAACTCATTCATTATCTAAGACATTCATCATACTGCTGGGTAGTGGGGGATGCTGGAGACTATCCCAACACTCACTGGGCGGAAAGCAGGGAAACTCCCTTGACAGTTTGCCAGTCCATCACAGGGCAGACACACACACACATACACACACACATAGGCAATTTAGTATCTCCAATTTGCCTGACTGCATCTCTGTGAGAGGAAACCCACACAGACACAGGGAGAACATACAAACTTCATGCAAAAAGGACCCTGATTGCCCAGCCAGGTAATCAATCCAGGCCCTTTACGCTGTAAGGCAACAACTCTACCCTGTAACCATGCCACCAAAATATGACATTTGGTGTTTTAACACAAAATTCCCTCTGCATTTCTCAGAACAGAACAGGAAACACACAGACTTGGTCAATGGAGCATGATTTCCTACTAATAAAAGAGCCAGTGGTATGGAAAAAGGTTAGGTAACTCACCAGCTTCTCGTGAGATCTGCATGAAGGCCTCCACTCCCTTCTCTCCATAGCTGCCTTCTGAAGCTATAGTCGAGACGTAATTCCAGCCCATAGCCTTCACAATGTCCACCATGGCCTGGGCCTGGAAAGAGTCCGGTGGAACCACACGTGAGAAGAAGTCGTAGCGGCGATCGTCACTCAGCTCTGGAGCTGTGGAGGCGTAGCTGATCTGAGGAATCTAGCAAAAAGACACACAGAGGAAAAAAGAATGAGATAAGAAGAACTAAACCAGAACTAGTGCAAGCCTACAAATAAGATTCATCCTTACAGCAAGTGTCAAATGTTTGTTAATTCACTTTTTTGAATTATTTAACAGAAAAAAGGGAGAAAACAAAAGATTTTCAGTGTTTTCACTGATGAACTTAATTCTATTTGTTAAATGTAAACAAATTTAGAAATTGATGCCTGCAAAACTCAAAAAAATTAGGCATGTTCACCACTGGGTCACATCACCTATTCTATTAATTATACATTTTAATTATTTGGGAATTGAAGATACTAATTAAATAAGTTAAAAAAAAAAAAGTTTTTGTCCATTCTTACTGTGTACAAGACTTGAGCTGCTCAACAGTACGTGCACACTGTTGTCTGATTCTCCTCTTTGTGACGTGCCATACATTTTCACTTGCACTGAGAAACTTTGCATTTGAACTGACTGACAATTTTCTCATGGAGTTTGGCACAAAGTGGTGAACCATGACCCATCCTTGCTTACAAAGACTAAAGGTGGATGCTTTGGTGGATGCTCCTTTTATAATCAATCTTGACAACCTCACCTGTTACCAGTTAAACTGCTGATTGTGGAACCTTCCAGAACAGTTTTATTTGCATTACTTGTCTTATTTTGCCTCTATCCCAATGATTTTGAGTGTTTTGCAGGTGTCACATTCTATTTTTCACAAAATACAAGTAGGTTTGCCACATTTTCTTTTACTTTGATCAGTTAAATAAAAGTTCAAGTGCTCAAAAACATTGTTGGGGTTTATATATCCATCCATAGATAGATAGATAGATAGATAGATAGATAGACTGCTAAATCTCTGTATGGATG
Organism: Leptodoras praelongus; assembly: GCA_028564905.1. Classification (NCBI taxonomy): domain Eukaryota; kingdom Metazoa; phylum Chordata; class Actinopteri; order Siluriformes; family Doradidae; genus Leptodoras; species Leptodoras praelongus. The sequence continues at coordinate 15,526,123 of JAOTRJ010000001.1, read as the reverse complement.
GATAGATAGATAGACTGCTAAATCTCTGGTCAGTGTGAATTGAATTGGGAGAACTACAGTAACTAGATGGATGGATAGATGGATAAATAACTAGATATAAAGCAGATGCATATTTTGATGCATATCTTTTTATGTGAGATATAAAAGAGCAGTAGTTTGTCATGTCATCACAGGAATGCATTAATTACATGGGAAAGGCTGCTTAATGCACTGATTGTTTTGTGAACTGGATAATGAAACTGTGAGTGATATGGTTAAGCGTGCCATCTTGGCATCAGCCATGCTGCCATGTGAACACACAGCCACGACTTTGCTTTATTCATATTTTGCACAGAGAGTTTGAAGCGTAACAGCAGGACTATTCAGCATGTCTCCGGCTTTACGTCAAAGTGGGACAGAGAACTGTACTGTTCACAAAAGCTTTCAAGTGAAGTTGTGAAAACGTGCTTGGCAGAGATACCGGATGTCTAATCAATGCAGAAGAATTCCATGGCTATCTTTAACTAATTTGTTCAATAATCACTCGCCTTGACCTAAATATCCCATACAGGGGTGAAACAGAGAGCATTTTATCAGATGCAATAATTCTAAGCCATGAAAGGAAATAAAAGTGGTTAAGAGTTAGCTCAGTCCAGAAGAGATAGAGTCAATTAACAAGTAAAAAAAAATTGCAGCAAAGAGAAGAGTTGCAGCAAACATGTATAACATTTTTAAAAAGATTGCTTATCCTGTTTTCAGTGTCTGTCAAGCTTAACCTGATCTCATGGGAAAAAATCTGGACCTCTAGGAGCAGCATGGCAATTCAAGTAGTTCTGGCAATATGGTAGTTGCTTGGGTGACCACATGACTTGCATAAGGTTTTTTGCATACATGCTGAAGTCCATCCCAAAATATGAGCATGTTAGGACATGCAAAAATTGTACACCCAGGACTTTGTTATCAATAACTACTCAGACTGTATCATGCATGTGACAGGACACAGGTTTGCTTGATCTTTGACTGCAACAAAGTAACCCTACAACTCCCATTAAATCTTTCCCCTAAGAGGGATCCAGGCCCAGTGAATTTAAATGAGGCATTATTATTTTTAATTAGCCTTTGATCTGTCATGCCTTAAAGGCAAGCCGCTTTTTTTTCTCCCTACATTCTGTGACTTTGCGACTCGAGTGCAGCTGTGGGTGTGGAAACAGTGCGCAGTACTTGACGGAGCAAACATCACCATATAAGGCCACATGCTTGGAGAGTAAACAACAATAATGAGTGTGTCACACTGAGACCTGCGCCTCTAAATTACTATGATGGAAGACCTCCATGGTGTGTTGAGCACTGCATTTTTCTCCAAACTCTTCAACTTGCTGTCACTCTCTATGCTAATTCATCGCCGCGTCATACAATTTCATCGTTTTCCAGAGCACATGTTTGATTTCACAAAAACGATCCATCAAAGAGATTTGAAAGCCTAGCAATGATGTCAGATGAGGATATGTATTAAAGGTTTTGACTGCTAAACTAAACGGTGATTTGTGAAATACAGTGATTTGTGTTCTGTAAGAGCAATACACAACTGGCAGGCAATTTATTTAATCCTCTACATGTAGTTGAAATGTTGTTAAAAAAAATTATGTAGGATATACCATGTCAGGCAGAAAAGTTGGGACACTCTGTAAAGTGTAACAAAGAGTGAAATCTGTAATTTGTCATTTCAGTTGAAACTTTATGTAAAAGATACAATTTACATTAACATTTATGGCATTTGGCAGACACCCTTATCCAGAGTAACTTACATATTTCTCATTTATACAACTGAGCAGTTGAAGGTTAAGGACCTTGCTCAAGGGCCCAACAGTGTCATCTTGGTGGTGCTGGGGCTTGAACCCCCAACCTTCTATACAGTAACCCAACACCTTAACCACTGAGCCAAAGAACAAGGACAAAGAAAAGATTTCCAGTGTTTTTCCTGACAAACTTCAGAGGCAGACTAAGACTGAAAACATTATACAAGTAACAGGGAGAAGTTTAACTGGTAACAGGTGAGGATATCAAGATTATAAGAGTATAAAAGGAGCATCCCCCGAAGGCATAGTCTGTGCAAGCAAGGATGGGTCATCATTCACCACTTAGTGCCAAACTTTATGAGAGAATTCACATACTTCAGTCAATTCATATACAATGTTTCTCAGTGCAAGATTGCAAAGTATTTCAGTTTTCCACCGTCTACAGTTCATAATATTATGAAAAGTTCAGGGAGTCAGGGGAAATCTCGGCACGTAAAGGCCAAGGGCGGAAACTGCTGCTGAATGTGCGTGACCATCGAGTCCTCAGGCGGTACTGTTTGAGAAACCGTGATGGTCATAGTCACACCTTGGAAAATCATTGTCCCTTAACACAGTATACCACTGTATCATGAAATGCAACCTGAAACTATTATGCAAAGAGAAAGCCATATATTCATGTTGCGCAGTAATGCGCCAGCAATTCTTTGGGCCCAAAGTCATCGGAGATGAACCAAAAGGCAGTGGAAACATGTTCTGTGGTCAGACGAGTCCACATTTCAGAAAATGGATGTTGGATTGTATGTGCCAAAGATGAAAAACACAGTCTAGACTGTTACTAACAAAAAGTGCAAAGTGCATCAGTGCCCATGGCAAATAATGCAAATATTATACATATACATTTAACCATATGATACCTTCTTCTTTCAGGGAAAGTTCACTACAATTAATTCTAAGTCCTTATCTTGCTCATTATAAGGGCTAGTCATGCATGCTGTATCTTGTGTTTATTTTTTTCCCAAAATAGTCTAGGGCAGGGATGTCCAATGTTCTCCACGACGGGCCTGTGTAGGTGCAGGTTTTCTTTCCAACCAAGCAGAAGTCACACCACATTAAACCTGTTTTTAATCAATGGATCTAATCAATGGATCTTAGCTTTCAGTAGTGTGTGGCTTATGCTTGGTTGGAAAGAAAACCTGCATGGCCCTTCATGGATAAAATTGTACACCCCTGGTCTAGGGTAACCAGATCTTCCATACTTTTATATGTTAATACTAGCAAGGTTTTTTAATTCATTTTCATATGAAGAAATATAGAAATATTTTCAGAATTGTAATGGGGAGAATTCTTTGCATAAATGAGTGTCTAGAATCTGGCAATATCAGAACCATAATGGTCAGTTACTCTATGCCTAAGCAACTTAGCAAAAAAATATGTGCTTAGTGCCTATAATATTAGCCCTATGTTGGAGAAAATGCAGAAACTTGCTGTAAATTCAAACCCAGATTACTGAACAATGCTTTTTTCGCACAGGGAAACCGCTAGTATCATGAGAAAAGGTGTGTTCTGCTGTTACAGTACTTTGTGGTATGATAGGGTATTATTCACCAGAGAGCAGGGATGAACATTTGGATGCTTTGTCCCAAAAACAAGTGACTAGAATTATTAGAAAGGTCTAGTTCAGTTTCGTTTGATATGTGTGGCAATTCATCAGAAAAGAGTGGAAGTGAATTGGGTTCTAGGGGTTCATTTGGATTGTTGGGCTTCAAATGCAAAATAAAAGATATGATTTGGAATGTTGCTTCGATTGCAAGACACTGTGACTGGTTTGTATATTGCTCAGTGGTAACTGGTTTGGCTGTTGCTAGGACCTATTTTTACTATGTATACTAATTAGCTAGATAACTGCTCAATTGCTATACAATCTGTGGAAACGGTGACTAAACTGAGCAAAATGCAGTATAGTACACAGAAGGACTGTTCTATAACTGCTAGAGGTTGCCAACGCATCTGTTCTGTGTTGTTAGCCAGACTCAAATAGTGTCTTTATGTGAAACAAGAGAACACCACATCTCAGAGCCAAAACGTTATCCAAAGACATTTTTTTCAAGCACTACATTATTAACAGGAGAGGATAAAAACTTTGGCTGTCATGGATCCAAGTATGCACTTATTTTTTGTATTACTGGATTAGACATAACTAGATACTTGTACTTGAGTTAAATCACATTAATTGTTGCTATTTAGCCTAGTTAACTGGGATAATCCATTCTAATGGAAATTTTATCTAGGGCAGGAAACCATTTGTTTGTTCTGAAAGGTTGTTTTTTTTTTTTTTCTGAGACAGAATCACTGTATGCTGCATACTGTGACCAAGACACATTCATGTTATTCGTTCATCCTACAGGAAAACTCAACTTCACTGAAATCGCAACATGAGAAACCCTATACTTGAAATGGGCTTTTCTTTTTCTTCATATATCAAACTTTTCTCATATATCAAAGAAGATAACTCACTGTCTAACTCTCCGATGTCACGGCAGATGGAGAACAAAGCCACTTCATCAACTGAAAACAAATATCAGTACAGCATTGTAGAGGCAAATGGTGTCTGCATTAAGTACTTATGAATTTTGTGACATTTTGACAAAGTGGAAATGATCTACCAGAGCCAAAACTCTTCCCAGTCCCTCATGTACTGTACACACAATGCAGAATGAACAGGCAATGTGTTCAAACAGATACAACTACAGATACAAACAGGAGGTGTTTCCTTGTTTAATATATTGTTATCTATTCTGACCAGGAGCCTGACCTAAACACTGCTAAGTTCCAAAATAAAACTGCACCACATTCCTGTACAAACTGGCCCAAAATTCACTAAAGAAATCTGCTTTTATTTATAGAGCCACCTCTCCATATAGCCTACGTGGAGCATGCTGTGCACAGGGAAAACTCCAAAAAAGAATTTAAGTCATTTTAAAAATATTAACTTGTGCATTCATTGCTCATGTTTTTTTTGTCATTCTTAATCATAAACTGAAATTGAAAGAAAATCTTCCTGTCAGATCATATATTTCTGATCTCTCTGGAATGAAACAACCCAAAAACCTCACAAAGTAAATTTGACACAATATTATTAAGTTGTTATTTTTGTTATCTATGAACAATAGGGACATGGTCTTGGAAAGACACCATTTTTGTGAAAGATAGCAAGCTTACTCTGTCACATTAGATAGAAAGGTTGTCTGAAAGTACCATAAAGCTTGAAGTGGTTGGCATTGAGGAACTGCAGGGGTGCAGAAGAGATTCTTGAAGTAGGGGGGGGCAAGCTGTGAGCAAATAGTCTCAACATTTAGGCTTATATAGCTATGCTTGATCAGGCATTTTGCCTAATTTAACACTTCAAACATCATGATAGGACACTGAATTTAATAAAGCAAGAGTCAACACAGGTCAACATACATTATCAAAATGTTACATTGTTGTATGGAATTGTTAATATATGGGGTATCGGTGGCTCAGTGGTTAAGGTGTTGGGTTACTGAATAGAAGGTTAGGGGTTCAAGCACCACCAAGCTACCACTGCTGGGCCCTTGAGCAAGGCCCTTAACCTTCAACTTCTCAGTTGTATAAATGAGATAACTGTAAGTCACTCTGGATAAGGGTGTCTGCCAAATGCCATAAATGAGTTGCCAATCATTTACCACAATATCACAATATGTTTTGATTCCCAGTATACTGTAATGTTGCCCATGATGTAAGGAGATGGTAATACAATGGTGTTGAAAGTCTGTGAAGCATTTGGAATTGTCTGTATTTCTGAATAAAAGTCCTAAAATGAGACAAAAATACTAGTCAGGTGTTTTCAATCAATGGGATCACTTCCAGGTAAGAGTGGGGGACCTGCTTTACTTAAAAAACAGGGATCTGTTATTCAAACAGCATATTACAGCAAAGTATAGCAAAAAAAATATTAGGCTATGAGGAAATTCTGTCTTTAGCAATGTAAAGGGCAATGTATAAATTAATTTAACAACAGCAAATAACTTCTCTAGTAATAAAAACAATTCCTGTTACTAAAACCTTAGACTAGTCCAGTCCAACAATTTTACATTTACCACTTTGTAGCAGGTGCGCAACTTTACTTATCGTCTTTACTTATTTAGGCTATTTAGAGATCATTTCCCTATTAATAC
>JAOTRJ010000001.1:15325888-15337399 GCA_028564905.1 Leptodoras praelongus | reverse complement strand
GCCCCACCCGGGGATCGAACCCGGGTCCTTCTTGCTGTGAGGCGACAGCGCTATCCACTGCACCACCGTGCCGCCCACTGAAGTATTTAATGATAAGATTTTAGGTTATAGTACAAATGGGACATGAAGGACATAACTTTTACCTTAATATACTGTATATGTTGCACAGTCGAATTCCACACATTTACCATGCATTAAGTCTCATGCAGTTTGTTTTGTTCTACTGTAATGAACAGGGGGCATGCAATTTGATATCACTCCTGTTCTGGTGTGAGACATTCATTTCACCAGAACAGAACTGTTATGTATGGAGAGCATAATGAACTCAGGGGGGATTGACCAGCACTACCCCAGCTTTTCCATGCGACTGCCTGGCATCCATTCTTCTAGAAGTAATCGATTAATTCTACGGGTGGAGGAACACAAGACTTGAACTATGGACATAATTAAATACGTTCACTAGGGTTGGCTATTGACTTTCAGGAAATAGCCTTCATTTGCATGCTTTAGGGATGGGCCTTTGCTTTTTTTAGGCATTCTGCTGGGTAAACGAGTATTAGCATGGTCTATATTGTGAGGGAAGGAAGAAAAAGAAAAAGGTGTTTATGAAAATGAGGTTGAGAAGTTTGCCAGCAAACAGCACAGCTAATCATAAGACCTTCATAGTCTGACTGGGCTGCTTGAAAGCCTTTAGAAAGTTGCCTTTCCAATTCTTTTTTTTTTTTTGAAGTATGCTTGTTCTGTTGTTCAAAACAAACCAATTTCATGCTTGTATAATACAAGGAATGTATAATTTAATAGAGTGAAATATAAATGTTTCTTTGGCCACATTCAAAGATGATGAAGTTTCGTCTGCTTCGAAAACTAATTTAACTATACCTGGTCTCCAAAAGTGTAAGTAAGTATACAAACCCATTTCAAGAAAAGTTGGGAACATAATTAAAACTGAAGTCTTAAAATGCAATAAAAACTGTCATTTCTGTCATTTGTTAATCACATCAACCTTTATTTAACAGACAAAAGGACAAAGAAAAGATTTTCAATGTTTCAATGATGAACTTAATTCTATTTGTTAAATATAAACACATTTAGAACTTGATTGAAGTTGTGACAGAGGCGTGTTTAACACTGGGTCACATCATGTTTTCTTTCAATTATATTTTTTAATTGTTTGGAAATTGAAGATACTAATTCTTGATGTTTTGCAAGCAGAATTTTTTTGCCAATTCTTGCTGCATGCAAGACTCTGTTGTCACTGTTATCTGATTCTCCTCTACATGATGCACCATATATTTTCAATACAACACAGATCTGGACTGCAGGCAGGCCAATCAAGCACACGCACTCTATGTCTTCAAAGCCACCCTGTTGTAACTTATGCAAAATGAGGTTTGGCATTGAACTGCTGAAATACACATGGTGTTCCTGTGTTAAGACTGTCTTTCTGCCTATCTCGGGTGATTTCAGGCCCAGAGAACTCGCCTGTATTTCTGTGCAAATATCTGGCTTCCTCTTTGCATAATACAGTTTCAGGTTGCAGTTCTTGATGCAGCAGTGTACTGTGATAAGGGACAATGATTTTCCAAAGGACTCCCAAGCCCATGTGTCTATGTCCATCACAGTAGCCTGACTGCTACGACGTGAGGGCTCGATGGTCACGCACATTCAGCAGCAGTTTCAGCCCCGTGGCCTTTATGCTCTGAGATTTAATAAAATAAACTTTTATTGTCAGTCAAACAAAAGGTTCAGGTGATTTAACAAATAACAGTTTAGTCTTTATTGCATTTTTAGAAAGTGTCCCAACGTTTCTGGAAATGGGGTTTGTAAATAACTTTTTTAAAAGGGATCTTCATAGTATGCTTGTTGTAGTAGTGTTGCTGGAGTTGAAGTCTGAGCAAAGCTGGGTCCAAGACTATTTTTTAATCCTCCCATTCCCCCCATTGTGTAACCACACTCACACAAACATCCTATACCCCAGTGATCCTCTACACCAGTGATCCTATACTCCATGATCCTATACCCCAGTGATCCTCTACACCAGTGATCCTATACTCCATGATCCTATACCCCAGTGATCCTATACCCCAGTGATCCTATACTCCATGATCCTATACTCCATGATCCTATACCTGAGTGATCCTATACTCCATGATCCTATACACCAGTGATCCTATACCCCAGTGATCATATACCCCAATGATCCTATACCCCATGATCCTATACCCCATGATCCTATACCCCAGTGATCCTATACCCTATGATCCTATACCCCAGTGATCCTATACCCCATGATCCTATACCCCATGATCCTATACTCCAGTGATCCTATACCCCATCATCCTATACCCCATCATCCTATACCCCAGTGATCCTATACCCCAGTGATCCTATACCCCAGTTATTCTATACCCCACCAGTTATCCTATACCCCAAAAGTAAGATCTTAAAGTGGAAAGGACATGAAAATATAAAACAGTATATGCCACTGGCATTTGTTTTTGCACACGATGTCTAGGTGAACCTTGACTCCATGAGTTTCTGAAACTTTAAAACTCAAAACAATAGAAAACAAGTGATTCAGCTGTGACCTTTCTTGGGGGAAAGGGGTTCATATTTCACTGCATATATACCACTTCATGGAGTAAAAATGTGCTACTTTTTTAGTGTCTCATGGATTTAGTGTTGCCAGAGTCTATGTTTTGTTCGTTTTGGAACGAGGTTGTAGGTAGAAAGAGCAAGGATGTGGATGGATGTTTTAGTCTAGTTTAGCATAGCGTTGGCCCTGGCCACAAAGGTCTTGTTTTAAACCAAATAACTGGAATTAAATCTTATTAAATGATCTGCAAGCATAGGCTATGGCCAGCAAAGTGAAGTGCAGATAGTGTACCTGTGATGTACAGAGCCATTTCTTGTGTAATATAAGTTACATTGCCAAGATTGAGAGAGGAAAAACTGGCTCATGGAGTGGATAATGGCCATAGCAGGCGATGATTTAAAAATAAAAAGGGGGTATTGCAGACACTGCAAATCAGAAATGCATGTTCACCGTGGTGAACTTTTTTTCCTCACACAAAATCTGAGATCACCTTTCCCCCCTTCTCTCTTCTCTCTTCTGAATATTTTGGGCTAGTTGCAGTTTGTGCAGTTTTTGCTGGAAAGTTATGCTGGAAATTTTCTGAGACCTACCAAGGACCCAGTCCCAATACACACCTCTACTGCCAAAGATGACCATCTTGAGTAAGCACTTTATCCTGGTAGGGATAGGGAACACTGGATAAGAGGTAGCAATACACCCTGAATGGGGTACTAGTCCCTCTCAAGACACTATACACATATTCATTCTCATCTAGGAGAAATTAGGTCTGGCCAATCCAACCACTGCATGTTTCTGGGAGTTGGAAGAAAACTTGAGAACCCAAAGGAAACCCATTCAAACCCAGGAAAAGCATGCCAAACCTAAAACAGATAACCTTATAACATGATGCTGTCATTGGTTGCCTATTTGAAGACTTAAACATGTATTCAAGAAAGCTGCAACTACAAATGTGCTAATATTTATATACTTCATGTTGCTGGCTTCTTTTGACTTTTGGTTTTAAACCCAATGAGAGAACAATATTGTTATACAACTTATCTTTCTGATACAAAACATTTAAAAGAAATGCAGACAGGCAGCTTTCTGATGGTTTTCTTTCAGTCAAAACAGATTTGCTGTGCTCTCTAAGGTTTAACAATAGGTTGTGCACTATTGAAGCAGCAGTACAGGAGGGAGGGATAGAGGAAGAGAGGGAGAAATGTAGGTATCTTTGTAAGAGCCCATTGCTCCATGGCTTTTTCCTAAACCATCTGCGATGAATGAGCAAGTCTAATCTAAAAGAACCCCTGACACACTGGGCTAACTCAAGCTTGTAATAACTCTGAACTGGAGGAGAGACTTCAGTAATACAGTGATAAAAGCTGTGCTGGGCCTAGCACATTGTGTACCCTAGACAAGCATTACCCTTTCAGTGCCACAGTTTCCCACCATTGTCCTTATCCTTATCCCACAAACCTTGATTGGTAGTGAATGAGCCTCTAAATGAAAGAGCTATAATGTAGTTTTTGCCTTTTAAACTAGTAGTTAACTAATTACCTTGGATGTTATATCCTTATTAACTATAATCTTAGTTATAAAAACGATGAGTCTTGAGATTTTAGGTTCAGCTGTACATTTTTAGATGCATTCTGAAAGCCTCTTTGGGTCACATGCATATCCAACATCATCACACCCCATCATCAGAAGTCCAGCTACACCGTGACACATGAGAAATTTTAGCCAATCAGGCATTTAGCCTCCTTGTGGGATTCGTTCATTGCCCAGTCGTGAAGTTGTTGAGTTGAGTTAGACTCGGATAGGAAGCTACTGACAGACGGGTGCTGTTTGTTTCTCTGCTGTTGTTTTTTTTTTTTGTATATCAGACTCAGTTGCACTATATCAAGTCAGTGTGTGTCATCTGAGTGTGTACTTTTTTGCTGTGTGTTGTGTAGTGACTAGCATGCTAACACATGTATTTTAAGATCATTGCTTGATCATTGTTTGCGTCCGGCAGCGTGTATATAAAGCGACAGACATCTATGGAAGCTTCTAGACTTGTTTCAGCCATGAGAATGGCAAGTTAGCACAATTTTGCGATTTTCGATGCTTTAGTAGTTAAAGCTTGTGAGATGGGTCATAGCATTTTAGAGGTAGAAGCAATTTCAAGGGTGTACCGTGAAGACAAGAATTCCGGCAAAACCTCTAACTTATGACAGCAGTATGGCCGTAAAAAGACTGGCAGGCAACAGGCATGAATCGTTTCACACAAGAGGCATGCAGCACTGCCTTAAGTAACATCAGCATTCAATGCAGCATTCAGTGCAGCATTCAATGCCTCAATAAACATCATCGTGAGGACTGTGCAATGTTCCCTCCAAGATCCCTTGGTGGACCTACCAAGTTTTTCAGGTATGCCAGTTTTTCGGGTACTTCAGTGTATACATACTGAAAGTGTGTATTTAAGTAGCGAAAATATTGGGCTTATTGGAGTTGAAGAATGGGTTTTTTTTTTGTCTTTTTGCTGTGAGATCTGATTTATACAATAAGGTTTTTTTTCTTCTCATAAAACTTCTGTAACACTGAGGAAATTGTGTCATTTAATGATATCCTCATATCACATAGCATACAATTGTACTAAATAGTTAATACTAAACTAAATGTCATTGGTGTCATAGCTATATAGACATACAACATGCAGTTTAAGAAGCAGACCTGACTGTTTTGAATGGGGGATTTATTTGCATATTATATAAGAGTGCAATGCAACCTGTGTTATAAATAGCCTTTCCAATGAAATTCCAAAATTACACATAACATCCTGTAGCTTCAAATTAAAACTGAGTTTTGTTGGCTCAAAGTGCTTGCAGTATAACACAAGCATGGTGTCTAGTTCATAACAAATTGCCTTAGGGCCTGTATGCAGCAGCATTCTTCTTAACAGGATTGGAAAGCACCCATTTAAAGTCAAGCAATCCCCTACTACATGTGAGCTCAGGATTTCAGCATGTAAATAGTCAATGCCATGACAAAAAAAAAAAGTACATTTTGAGAAAAACAGGATTAATGTGTATTACTTTTAAGATGCTCAAAATTGAATCTACATAAAAAATGTCATATAACTGCGCTGGGTTAAGGAAATAATAAATCCACAACTGACACCGTGACAGAATGAGAGATTTAAAAAAAAATCCTGTCGGACATGGAAATCCAAAGTGACAGGAAGACACCCACAAGACAGCCAGGCAACAGAGTGACTGACAATCTGAAAATCTGAAAAAAATAAAAGTGTTCACTGACAGAGCAATTCCAGATGATGGGAACGTTCTAACCAGGAAGCAAGAAAATATCAAGGCTTACAACGGCAAAAGAAATGTAAATGACCTGAAACATGAAGCCTGGGCATTTCAAGTGGCTCTGAGAGCATGAGGAAGCCATTTTCAACAACTGAACAAACATCTGGAGGCCCTGCAACACACAAGATGGTCATCATTACATCTTTAAGCCAGCTGCCAAGACCCTGTCAGAGGATCCAAATTTAAATCATCACTCTCATAAGTACAACTATTATTAGTTATACTGCAGTTATTTAATAATTCACAGTATTAATCAGTCAGTCATTATGTGTACCACTTATTCCCAGTTACGGGGTCATGGGGGAGCCGGTGCCCAGCCGGCAACTCTGAGCGCAAGGGCAGAAATTTCCCAGGTCGCCCCACCCGGGGATCGAACCCGGGTCCTTCTTGCTGTGAGGCGACAGCACTAGCCACTGCGCTACAACAGGAGTAATCAAATGGTCAGTCAACTCACTCTCCAGCACATATTCCTACTTAATAAATGAGTTGGACCACATGATATGCATGTGAACCACCAAACACACTAGGCCATGTCTTGTGTACAACATTGTGTTAAATCTATCTTCGTCAGTCTGCACAATTTGTCTTCTTGAACCAGTATCCGCTGTAGCCTACTACTTCCCAGATGTCAGGTGTGGACTTGCAGCTCTGCTGTTGTAGCCCATCAAAGGCTGATACACTGTGCATTCTGAGATGCTTTTCTGCTCACCATGATTGTAAAGAGTAGCTATTGGAGGTACTGGATCCTTCCTGGACTTGTCTGGTTCAGTAGTTTAAAACATTCACCCTGGTGGGCCGGTAAGAGACCAGTAAGCACGCTAGGCAGAGAGATCAGCACAACATGGCAATTTACATGAACAACTGTATATATTGCTTTCCATAACCCACATTTGCAATATAATCCCCAACAAGTTGTTTCTGGCCACAGTACTGCCACTGCCTGGATGCCTCACATTATGATGATTGATACAAATATTATCAGAAGCTCTGAACATTCACATTTACATATTTGGCAGACACCCTTATCCAGAGTGACTTACATTTATATCATTTATACAACTGAGCAGTTGAGGGTTAAGGACCTTGCTCAAGGGCCCAACAGTGGCAGCTTGAACCCCCCAACCTTCTATTCAGTAACCCAACCCCTTAACTACTAAGCCAACCCTGTTCAACCTAATCTGTATCTGTTTGATTCTTTTTACAATACTTATACTGCCACCAAATTATACCTAGTCAGCTGTGGTCATTCACTGGTTGTGCAGAGTTTAGGAACACTTTTGGGTTACAAGACTTGTTTTGCTTAGGTAATATATGGCTGATTTCTAGCAGTATCATTCAAGTACCATGAATTTGGGTTTGGATATTCCAAGTTAATGAATAAGCACTTTTGTAAGTCGTTTACATATACTCAGTGAGGGACTACAGTAATGTTACACATACAAAGTGTAAAATATGGAACATTGACTGGATAATAAGTGTATATTCAGGTTAGGTAGGTGTCTCTAATAAAGTGGGAACTGAGTGTAGATATTGGCACTTGGTTATAAATTAGATTCCAAAATTAATATTCCTCAAATGCTTTTGGCTGTTGATTCCTTATCTCAGGCTTTTCCAGTCATTAAGTGCTTGGGGTGTTTTGGTAAAATTTCACAAAATCTTCAAATTACACCCATAATTAAGTATTCACTCGTCTGCCTTCACACACACATGAACTTGAGTGACATTCTTAATCCACAGGGTTTAATATGATGTCGGCCCACCCTTTGCAGCTATAACAGCGTCAACTCTTCTGGCAAGGCTTTCCACAAGGTTTAGGAGTGTGTTCATGGGAATTTTTGACCATTCTTCCAGAAGCACATTTGTGAAGTCAGACACTGATGTTGGACGAGAAGACCTGGCTCACAGTCTCCACTCTAATTCATCCCAAAGTTGTTCTATTGGGTTGAGGTCAGGACTCTGTGCATCTATGTCTTTGTGGATCTTGCTTTGTGCACTGGTGCGCAATCATGTTGGAACAGGAAGGGGCCATCCCCAAGAGTTCCTTTCACTGGAACTAAGGGGCAGAGCCCAACTCCTGAAAAACAACCCCACACCATAATCCCCTGTCCAAACTTTATACTTGGCACAATGCAGTCAGACAAGTACCGCTCTCCAGGCAACCACCAAACCCAGACTCATCCATCAGATTGCCAGACAGTGAAGCATGATTAGTCACTTCGGAGAACTCGTCTCCACTGCTCTAGAGTACTATTGGATGCAGTTTATTTCATTTATCATTTAAGCCATGTACAACAGATTTAGTCACATTTAGCACTACAAGGAACAAATCAAAGAGGAATGAAGCAATCCTGCTGTGTCAAAAAGGCACGTCAATGCATTGCAACAAGACTTTAGACTGATGGTGTGCCAAAGCCTTGGGCAGTCAGAGTCTGGCATTTACTCACCTGGTTACCCATTTTCTTTCAATGTAGAGGTCACTTTCTATATTTTGTTTTTGAACCATGTTTGAATTTTTTGTACTGTAATTTACCAAAGTTTGACCTTTCATGGTTATGCTTATTAGAGACAATTTAAAGACTCATATTTCAGGGAATTACTCTGCAATTATATTTAATAGAATATATGAACAAGAGATAGCAAGGCATAACCCTGTTGCATACAGCAAGACAATAAGGCTGACAATGTGTGCTAGACAGTACATGACATAAATACTAGTGCTCATTCTACTATAATGTATTCAACAGCAGACAATCATGTGGCATGGCCAGGTGAAGTCCAGTGGTTTATGGGAGTTGTAGCCCTGCTCTGTGTTCAGTGCAACCATGACAGAACTCCCCCCTTAATGCATGGCTCCCTAAGTCCAGGATGAGGTCAGAGGACTACCAGGCAAACAGTCTCTCTGTGTATAGAGAGGTTGAATTAGTTTACAAGGAACACTATCCTTAGCTGTATGGACAGAAAACAGTCTCCACAGAGTGGCAAGGCAGAGTGACCATCTCTCCAAATCTAAGGTGTGGAGTGATGCTCAGGGCGGAACCTGTGATAGGAACAATGGCCCCCAGGAAGGCATCAAGAAGGAGCACAGCCCAAGGTGGAGCCAGAAAGGAGAGCAATGTTCTCCATGAAGCTGGAGTGGGAAGCAACGTCCTCAGCAGAAAGAGGAGACAGAGAAGAACTTGGCAGAATGTCCAAGATGCTCAGTAAATTAGCTTTTAAGTTTTACTGAGCATCTTGAAGAATCTGTCACAGGTCATTTGGAGACAAAAGTCTTAGGTACCCTATTGTTTTTAGGTACTTTTGTTATTAATGTTTTTTTTTTGTTCTGGGTTAGAGAAGTGGCACTGACAAAAAAACAGGAAGCAGAGCTGGGGGCGGCTGAACTTAATATGTTGAGGTTCTCTTTAGGAGTGACCTGGATGGACAGGATTAAGAACGTGATCATCAGAGGAACAACACAGGTTGGAAAACTGGGAGACAAAGTGTGAGAGGGAAGACAGATGGTTTGGACATGTTGGAGATGACGCTACCAGGAAAGAGACGGAAAGGAAGATCAAAGAGCAGATATATAGATGTGGTAAAGGAGCTGGGGTAAGAGTAGAAGATGTAGAGGACAGGGTGAGGTGGAAAAGATTAACTCGCTGTGGCAACCCCTGATAAAGGGAAAAGCCGAAAGAAGAAGAAGATAGTGTTTTATGTAGAAACATCTTCATTATATTCTAAGGCATCTTTGCTTTACAGCAAGTCTTAAGTGCACATGCCTAAGACTTCTGCATTGTACTGTACGGTAATCAGCTGGTAAGTTTTACTGAGCATCTCGGAGAATCTGCCACAGCTCTTCTGGAGACTTTGCCTGTCACACTTACATCTTTTATTTGCATGTAAAACCCAGCAGCCTTCATTATGTTTTTTGTCTGAAAAGTGGTCTGTTATGTAAAAAAAGTGGTCTGCTTTCATAACTGACATTCAAATATTTTTGTGTAAGATGTTTTGTTTGAAAAGTAACATTTGGTAATCTTTTTGTACTGACTCAGTAGAACAGAACTAAAAAAAATCATAAATAAAAGTTGTACCTAAAAACAATAGGATGCCTAATACTTTTGCACAGTACAAACAAAAGTCCAGTTTGCTGCCAGAGGCATGTTTACATCAGCTTTCCTTTTAATTACACTTTTTAAAAATTTGGGAACTGATTATACTATTGGAATTTCTGCCCATTCTTGATACTGACACCAGACCTCAGCTGCTCAGCGGTCCGTGGTCACAGTTGTCTGATTCTCCTCTTCATGCAGTATACATTTTCAATAGCAGACAGCTCTGCAATGCTGGCAGGCCAGTCAAGTACACACACTCTGTCTGTGAAGCCACCATGATACATGTTGACTTTTGCACTTTTTGCTGTTAACTTGTCTGGACCATTTCAGAACATAATGTTTTAATGATTTTTTTTTTATTCATCAAAACAAGCTGAAACATAGACTCGTCTGGACCACATTGCATGGTTTGACTGGCTTTCACTCAGTCTGAGTCGAGCTCCAGCCCAGAGAACTCAGCAGGGTTTCTGCATAGAATTTATGTATGGCTTTCTCCTTGATGCAGAGGTGGTCAGTGTTGAGTGACTTCCAAGCCTGTGCGGCTATATTTATCACAGTAGCATTATGGTGTCTCAAAAAACTCTGTCTGTGGGCTCCAAGGGCACGTACATTCAAATTTTGAATTTTGAAAGCTTTATCCAGGCTCCCTGAATCTTTTCACAATATTGTGCAGTGTAGATGGTAAAAGACCTAGATTCTATGTGATCTTGTGTTGAGGAATGTTCTCTCACACAAAAAGGTGGGACACAGCTCATTTTTGCTTGCAAAGACTGAGCCTTTGGTGGATGCTCCTTTTATTCACCAACCATGATACCCTCACCTGCTACCAATTCACCTTCTTAGTGTGGAATATTTAAAAATGGTGTAACTATTGGTGTAAATATTCTATAAACCTTATTAATTATTGCTCTTATTTAGCCCATGGGCATAGGGTGACAAGGGGTGGAACACAGTGTGTAAATGGTTGCCTATGTATGTATATATGTGTCTGTATGTGAATGAGGCTAGGCTTAGTGTTCAGTGTAGACCTCAGGAAGAAGTCAATGAGGATGTCATGCAAGGTGTGGTTCAAGCTGGAGGAGGCTGGGTAAT
The DNA here is from genome assembly GCA_028564905.1 of Leptodoras praelongus. Lineage (NCBI taxonomy): Eukaryota > Metazoa > Chordata > Actinopteri > Siluriformes > Doradidae > Leptodoras > Leptodoras praelongus. Next base: position 15,326,288 of record JAOTRJ010000001.1, on the reverse strand, counting down.
GTTCTGGGGCATACTTTAATTACATGGAAATGGGTCCTTTGGTTGAGGTGACAGTAAATTTGAATATTTACTGTCACATTGTCTACATTGAGCTTCTAGACAACCGTTTTTTGCCATTTGCTCGTCATCTTAACGAGGATCATCACATTCCTATCCTTGCATTCCAAGATGACAATTCACACAAATGTGACTGACTGGCATGATGAGCATTCAGAAGCATTCACATATCTGGACTGGCCCAAAAAATCCCTAAATGTGAATCCTGCATGGAACGCATCCACTGCACAATGTTTTGATGAACAGAAGATGAACATTGATGTCACCTACAGGGGTTAGACAATGAAACTGAAACACCTGTCATTTTAGTGTGGGAGGTCAGTCAGTCAGTCATTATCTGTAC
>JAOTRJ010000001.1:14746963-14759526 GCA_028564905.1 Leptodoras praelongus | reverse complement strand
TTTCCTGGTATGCTGACATTACCCTGGATACCGTGGCTCTTGATACATCACAAAGCCTTGCTGTCTTGGTCACAGATGCGCCAGCAAGACGGTCCTAAAATGACAGGTGTTTCAGTTTCATTGTCTAACCCCTGTATATGTACTGTGAGCATGGCCGGTCAGTTTTGCAGCATTTGACTGAATCTGAATGGAAGGTATAGCTCTGTATACTTCAGAATTCATCATGCTGCTTCTATCAGCAGTCACATCATTTAATAAACACCAGTGACCCAGTGGGAGCCAGACATGCCCATACCATAACACTGCCTCCACCATGTTGGACTGATGACACTCTTCTCTTCCCATCATTCTGGTACAATCTGTCCAAACATTCTTGTTACAGAACTGGGCAGGTTTTTATATGTATTCTACTCTCACTGGTTTGCATCTTGAGATAAACATAGGCGTCTGTTCAACGTAGACTTCATGTAGACGGTATGTCTGCCACTTGACAAGCGTTCTAAATGTTGTCACGGGGTTTTTCTTCATCAATTTGTGATCACCCGTTTCAGTGGTCTTCCAGGGCTTTTGGTGTCGCTCACCTGTTTTTCTTCTTTTTATGAATTTGCTGATTTGGCCACTCTTAAAAAATATCTGTCTTTCCAATTGGTCTGTTTTTGTTTTGTTTTTCTCCTTAGAGATAGCCTCCTTTTACTTGCCCCATCACCTCATCAAGTCCAGAATCAACATTAGCAAATGCGGAAACAGGCCCACATCTGGCCATGAAATCGCCTTATCCGTCAGCTGTCCAATTACTTTTGGGCCTGTGGAGAATTTAGGGGTACTTGGTGTCCTAAGGGGTTAATGAAATATCTGGGGATAAACCCACTGAGGCTACATCTCGAATTGCTTCATTCAAAAGCCACGTCACTGTCCAAATACTTATGGTCCTATATACTTTTATATATATATATATATATATATTTGTGAGTGCTTGGTATACGTCTGTGCAATGCCTGTGGCTTTGTCTGTGTCTGAGGTTTGCAGAACATAAGTGAGTAGTGAATGGCCAACTGTTGCTTTGTTTCATCAGATTTTTTTTTTTCTCTTTTCCTTCTTCTTCTTCTTACAGTTTTATCTCCAGGACACGAAGAGCAGCAATGGCACCTTCATCAACAGCCAGCGCCTGAGCCGGGGCTCCGAGGAGAGTCCCCCGTGTGAGGTGCTCTCCGGTGACATCATCCAGTTTGGAGTGGATGTGACCGAGAACACCCGCAAAGGTCAGTCTGTCCTTTAGGTTTACCTCCTATCTGTAGCGATGGACACACTATTGCTTCCTGATAAGGCGCTGCTCAATAACAGCACTCGCAAACATCCCGTTTTTATAATGACTCCTGCAGAAACATGCCGAATCAGCAGCACGCCTGGTCGTTTAGAGCCCCACACACCGTTCTTTTAAAAGTTAGACAGAAGCTTAAACGATTCACATGGACGGTGTAGCGTTTAAGCCGGCTTCCTGGCCAGCTAGTCGGCGGTATGCACGTTTTGAAATCCCACAGCACTTCATGATTGCTGCCTTGAAGGTGGTGTAACGCGAGCAGATGAAATGGCAGCTTTCACAATCAGATAAGAACAAGTAACTCGCCTTAAGAGAGCGTAAAGAGCAGGGACGATCCTTGAAAAGCAAAAAAAAAACGTTTCGAGATTATGGGTTATTCAAGACACGGGTATGGTATTAATCGAACGCTAATGCTTTGTGTTAGCTTTACCATGTTTAGCTGTTCGTGTTGAAATTCTGGTGTCAGGCTGTTAAACCGGGGCATGAGTCAGCGCTTAAAGGGAGCGTCTCGAATTTTAAACAACAACAATTAGTCGTCAGAAGTAGCAGAAACGGCGGGTTGTTAAACGGTACCATGGATCTCTAAGGATCTAAAGTCTTAAAGCGGCTTCTAAACATTAAAAGCAGATGTGAACTCGCCTTCCCGTGCAGAGTAAAAATGACTGATCATCATCATCTTTCTTTTTCTCTGCAGTCACTCATGGCTGCATAGTGTCATCCATCAAACTCTTCCTCCCAGATGGCATGGAAGCTCGACGACGATCAGAGTAAGACCTGTTTACAGTCCACTGGGAAACACACACTGTACACACAGACTATGGTGACGCTCCTGGGCGTATGAGGCGTAAGATCTTTTTAATACAGATGAATGTGGTTTAGACTTGTGTAAACGAGATAGTAGTAAGTATGAACTGAATGTTCAGGTCTAAGTAGTTTGTTACTGTACATACTTCCTGTGTTCTGGGGTTTCTGAGTGGAAGAGTGTTTTTCTGTTTGAGAGTTTGATTCCTGACTATTCCTCAGCCGCCCATTGCCAGGACTCTAATACCCCTTTACTACCAGCACGGTCTGGTTATGAGCTGGTCTTGGTGCTGGTTCAGAGTTATTGACCTTCTAAGAAGCCACAGGGCCACATGATTGCTGAGAAAACGAAGACGTATATAGACGTAACAAGCGACACAGTGCTTGTGCCTAACACTCCAGCAACAATGGCGAAGTTGGGCTCCCGAGTGGCGCAACAACAATGCGTTCATTCTATCATCCGGAAATCGCTAGATCGAATCCGGGTGATGCTATAGCTGCCCGTAGCCGGGAGCTCAGAGAGCAAGATTAGCCGTGCTCTCAGGGTGGGAGGACGGTGGCAGCATACGTTCTCCCCCCATGTCAATCAGCGCGACACTGTCCAATCACGGGCGTCTGTTAGCTCATGCATACAAGAGGTGGGCGGGAGCGCTGTCCTCCAAGCGAAAAGAGGCGGCGGCTAGCGTCACGTGTATCGGAGGAAGCACGCCATGGCTTCGCCCTCCCTGACTGGCAGATCGTCGTGTGACGGGCGGGGAAGCACTGAGCACGGACAGGTGGGAATTGGAGATGACTAAAATTAGGGAGAAAATCAGGGAAAAAAAATGGCGAAGTTTGTGTAGTTCTGGGACTTATAATGTTTAGTATGTAGTATATACAGTTAAAGTTCTAGCAGTAGCTTGAATTCAGGTCTACCAGCCTGCGCTTTGGAGTTAATTCCAAGTTAATGAGCAAGCACTCTCGTCTTAAAACGTCTGACGTCTAAATGCCATAAACGTGATTGTAATATAAACAGCGAACAACACAATCTGCCACTGCTGCTTTTTTTTTATTTTATTTTTTATTTTTATTTCACATCCGTTCCTATTCTTTATATTAAGGTTAAGCGGACTGGACGCTACACTAGCCGGGCTGTTCTGAGAACCGATCGTCACAAAGTTTTAGCTGGTCTTGTTGGTCAGGTTAGTCCCGCCCCAGTCAACTGGTTCCAGACCAGTTGAGATCTGATTCTCAACACACCGACTGGCAAAACACGAAGAACTAGTTCAAGGTTAGATGCCGGCTTGGAACTGCCTCACTGGAAAAGGGGTACAAGAGAGCAAAACTGGTTGTGCGCTGAGTGGGAGGAGCATACACTCTCATACACAGGAGCATATTCTCTCTCTCTCTCTCTCTCTCTCTCTCTCTCTCTCTCTCTCTCTCTCTCTCGTAGATGAGGTGTTTGTAGTTTGAGATAAGTAATGTAGGTTTCATCAACCTGAAAACACGGCATTAAGTTTATACTTTTAAAAAGAGGAGTGTATTTTTGCCTTCTGTTACTTTGAAGTTAAATGCTGACGCGTTAACTATATTTTGATCCCTGCAGCTGACGCTTAGAGCAGGTGTCGCCTTGATTATTTAATTAACAGCCCTTCATTTGGCAGCATAAAGTTAACAGGTCGGGTTGTTCATCCCTCCAGTGTCGACAGCGTTTCATCAGGCTTGCGTCAACAGAGAACGTCTCAATCAGCTGTTGGTGTGAAGCGTTCACTACGTCTTCCTGAAAGCGAAACGGACGTTATGAAGTGTCGCTGTCATCCGGTGCGGCCGGAGGTCGCGCAGTTCAGTTTCGCTATTCGGCGTCGTATATAGGAACGTAAAAGACGATCGCTGACCTCTAGGCGCTGCCAGAATGTGAAGCATTACTGCAGGTCCTGCCTGTTAGTGTGTGTGTGTGTTTGTGTGCGTGTGCATCACTGCATGCCGGTTAAAGCCTCCCTGGCTCACGATGCGTGCTGCACACCCAGTGCTGGCAAACCCTGTGGAAAGGAGGTGCACTGTACACTGGCATGCTAATTCCGGCAGCGCGGTCGTTTTTAGATGCGTTCCTCATTTAGCGCACAAACCCGTAACCTAAGATCAGGTCCATTGAAGGAAATTGTACAATTCTAGCACTGATCTCAGCTTGTTGTTGTTGTTGTTGTTGTTGTTATTTTTTTTAATGCCGAGTACTCTGGGCACATTTCTGCTCTCTTGAGTGAACGTGTAGGCATTTTTACGAGCCTACATTTAAAAAACACGGCCCATCATTAAATCAGAGAAGGGTTTCATAGCGCCTGAGTAATCCGTTCACGATGACGTCTCCGTTTCTGCCTGATACGCTGCTCAAGGAGAGGATATACACGACAGCTCCCTGTGATCCTGTCCATTCCTCCTCTTTTTTTCTCTCCCTCTTGGGGCTCTTCTTGGAGCCTGCAGGAGCGTTTAAAGACTTCAGACTATTAGATCGTCTTAGCTCAGTGCCATATTCGTGTTCACGTTCACGTTCATGACCCTGCCCTGTTAACGGAGGTATTTATAGAAGCCACATGCTGCTTGTTGTCATCAAGCCTCTTTTTCTTATCTGGACTGCAGCCAGGATGAGCGAGATTCCCTCCCCAGCCTCACTTTCATGTCTCTGCACCTCTCCGTAAAGTTTGCTTTAAGGGTTTTGTGCATAGCGTGTGTGGTGGTGTTTTTTTTTTTTTTTTTTTCCCTCACTCCGGCGTGTGTCGGGTCGGGACAGGCCCGAGTAAGCCGAGAGAAGCACGTTTCTGGAAAATTCTTCCATCTGCTAAAGATATTTCTCCACACATTTTAAGAAGGTTTACAACATTTCTTTTTTCATTTTGTATGAAAGCTGTGGGGTTGCTGCATGAGGGAATGGGGTAGATGGAGGGTGATGTAGATGGATGGAGGGACTACAGGGCAGGGGCTCGTGCTGTTTTTTTTCTTTTTTCTGTCAGAGCGGCACGCCAAAGGGAGATGGCCGTTTCCTCTGGGCTTGATCCCGAGTGCTGCCTCATCATTGGCTCTCTGGTTCTCTCTCCCTCCCTCTCCCTCTTTCTCCCTCACTCTCGCTTTCTTTCCATTCAGTGCACAAGTCAGCAGCACTGCAACAAGTTTCTTTTTCTTCTTCTTGACAGTACACAGGGTGCTCCAGCTCCAGCAGCCCCTGTGACCCAGTAGTAGGATAATCTTCTTGGAGAATGAATGAATGAATGAATGAATGAAATGGTCAGTTATAGTGTCCTTGTCCATGTGTGCACTCATTTTCTTAGAGTAGCTGTAACTTTCAGGCGGAATAGCAGTCGAGGTGCAGTCAATGTTGAGGGCTGGGATTTGTGCTTGAGTGCTTCCACTCTCCAAAGACAAATCTCGTCTTCACGGAGCTCGCTTTGTGCACGGCGGCATTGTGAGGCTTGAACAGGTTTTTCGTTCTTCAGGAACTTGTAACGCTTCAGCATGCGAACACATTCTAAAGAATTGTAGACTCCCCACAGTGTGGCAGCAGTTTGGAGATCTGTGATCCCATATGTGCTGATCAGTGTCCACACAGATTTAGCCATGTAGCGTAAATGAATGAATGCCTTCTGAGGCAAATTGCGCATTAGCGCTTAAGACTTTGCTGCATATGCACTGCACATTTGTACTAAGGAACGTGAGGACTGTCCGGAAAATAACGAGAATGCAAAATGTGCTCCATAGGGTTTGCGTATGGTCAGTTAGAGTGGGATCTCATAAACTGTACGACCTGTCAGAGTTGCATTCCAGCCTTCGCCGTGGCCAGAGGTCTGTTTTTGTGAAACCCTGCCAGACTGCATTATCACTTGAACAATGCAAACGAGTTTGGAGCAAATATTGAATCAAGAGACTACATTAACACCTCGCCCAAAGAACGCTCGGATAAGCAAATCAAAAATCAAGTCACTGGTGGTAGTCTTTTTTATTTATTCTCAAAGGATCGTCCATAAAGAATTTGTAAAAAGAGGTAGTAAAGAACACGCTCAGAGCCGCACCCGAGACTCTGAACACTTCTGTTCCTTCATAAGGATCATACTTTATAGATGATAATATTGTAAAGTGTATTAATATATTAAATATATGTATTCTCGTTACTTTCCGGACAGACCTGTGTTCTGCAGTTCTGTCGTGAAATAAAACTAAATTGGAGCAATGATTTCTAGTCCACCAGAACTGATTGTATCCTGATGTTGGCTCCTGTAACGAGGTCGACGGTTTCTGTAAACGTGAATACGAAGGGTGGATGAATGGGAGAGGTCGTGATGAAGCACGCTTCTCCGAATGATGTCCATGTGGCGTCGTAAAAACTTGACGTTGGTGGAGTGTAGTGGAGTGTCTTCAGCTGTAGCACAGCAACACTACTGTGACTCACTGGAGTCTTACATAAACCTGACAAGACATGTGTGAGTGCACACACACACACACACACACACACACACACACAGTGCCTTGGGAAATCAGCTAAAGCCCAGGTGGAGCGGTGAGCAACAGTTTAACCGATTTCAGGAAATATCGTAGCCTGATTTTCACATTCCAAGCTATACGCCACGGCCGACTGACCCTGAAGCGACGTGAAGCGGAACGCCGCGCTTCTTTTTCCTTTGCTCGCCGGAATGCGCTCCAACCCGTCAGCTTTGCTCCTTTGGCACGTTTCTCTGACCGACGTGGTGACAGCCAGGGGATCAGGTTTGGCTGCTTAATAATCCTGACAGAGTTTCACCGACTGAGCTGTGGAGCTCTTGGTTCTGCCTGCGGTTCAGTTTCAAAGGATGTTTGAGCGAACGAGAGTTCAGCTTCGCCTAGTTTAACCTTGACCTGCAGCGCCGCGAGTCACATGACCGTTTCGAAAACCGGACAAACGAACCGACATGGAAGAATTCTTTGCAATGCTGGGAATAAAATGCCGAGTAACGTCAAAGTAACCGGTTACCGCATCCTTTACTTTATCCAGAGCGCATCCTTTAACTGAGGTAACCGAAACTAACCCCAAAGAGGAAGACTTGTGTGTTTTGGTTCTCCACAAACGTGTCAAACGTGTAGATTAAAAGGAAGCAAAATAGGATAGGTGCTGGGAAAAAAAAAAAATAAAAAAAATCCAGTCACCTGATTTTACAGTTGTCCTAGGGAAGTTGTTGTCAAGATCCTGATTAGGAAACGGTGTGCAGTTAAGGTACAGTACTTATCTTTTTACCTTTACTCACTTAATATTAAGCAAGCGGGTTTATCAGTGAAGGAGAGATCAGGATAACGTGTAGAAGTGAAGGAGCAAAACTGTGTTGTACAACAGAAACAGGATTCATGCTTGAGTAATGGTGAGCAGTAACAATGCACCAGTATGAGGATGATTTGTGTACAAATCTAGAAGTGCACACTGACGTAACTGCGATTCAGGAAGTTGTAGTTAAGAGGTTTATTTGTGTGACAACAGAAAAGCGTTCGTTACAGTAGCTACAGTACGTGTGCCTGGAGTTCAGAGAGCAAAATTATAGCCGTGATCTCAGTGGGTGGAGAGGCATAAGTTGTCTCCCATGTCAATCACGGCGAAAATACTAGCCAATCAGGGGCATCCGTGTGCGCATGTATGATGAGGTGGGCGGGACCACTTTCATGCTCCTTGATGTTGCACGAGCAGCAGATTGGAAAGATTCACCGGCTGGTTTTCATGCGTCTGAGGAAGCATGTGATCGCTGTCGTGTTGTCGTTATTGTAATTGTATGTGACATTGCATTTATGTGCTTTATGAAGAGATCATTTTAGATTTCCAAATGCAGCCCTGATCATCTGGAGACCATCTTCGAATCGGGGCATACTCACTCGTACCCGTTAGAGAAGAGCCGTCCTCCGTGGCTCGTGGCCATTTCAGAAAGGCGGCTCCGGTACAGCCCAGCTTGACATTTCAGGCCCTGAGCCTGCCTGTGTCTCGTGTGGAAACAGGAAGCAGCATCCCGGTGCACTGAGCTGTTAAACGACACCCCTCCGCTTTCCATTCATGTCAACAAATTCAAGCGGAAGAATTCGAGCCTGAGAGCAGCCTAGAAAACCTTCCTCCGATGCCGTTTGATTATTCTGTGCTTTTTTTTTTTTTTCCTCTCAAGCCGGCTTAATAAAACATGCCCCTCGTAGCTCTGTGAGTTTTACCACTTTGTTTACATGTGCGTCGTCGCTATTTTTAGGTTTGTCCCCAAAAAGGGAATGATGGTAGAACGGAAGGTCGGTGGTTAATTCTGAGGTGTCGACGTTTCCTGTTTCGCCAATGGCATTGGGGATTTTTATATTATTACTGCTGCATTATATTATTATAATATTATATATATTATTACATTTTTATTATTATATCGTGTATATAAAATATTTTAATGTTAACAATTTTTCTAACACATTTCAGGGTTTTTATTCTTTTATTCTGTTAAATTTTATGTAATTTTTTAAAATTATTTTTATTTGTTTTGACAATTCTTTTTATTGTTTTATAGATAAACAAACACAACAATATACAAGCAACCCAAAGAGAGAAAGAAAAATTAAATTAATTAAAAAAATAATAATAATAATGATAAAAACAAAAAAAATAGAAATAATAATAATAATAATAATAATAATAATAAAGGGGGGGGGCTAGTCAGCAGGCAACAATTTAAGGGCTTCAAAATAAGAAAGAAATGATTTCCATTTGGAATAAAAAAAGATCAATATTACCCTTTAAACTAATTATTATTATTTTTTTTTTTTATTTTAAATGCTTGAAATGAAACATAGAAGACGCCATCACAGTCTGCTTCAGCTTTTCTGTTTTCTTGCTGCAAATCTATAAATAAAAAAGCAAATAAATAAATAAAATAAAAAAAAATGAAGCAATCCATCCTGTCTACTACCAAAGGTTGTTCCCACCCCCACCCATTCCCTTCTCAGATTAGGGACTTTGGCGCTTGCGTATGCGTCCGAGTGAACTCTGCGAGTCTTATCTGGGAGAGAGGTTTAGCTCCATGGTTACTCGGCTGCCGTTCACCCGCTGCGTCACCGTTGAACATTAAACCAGAGCAAAGTTTTCTTTCTTTTCTTTTTTTGAACTGAGAAAGTCATTAAGAATTTGCGTCCACACGAACTGCCATGAGTTAACACTGTTTTGATTTGCTATTGATCTGTTTTTCTCTCTCTCTCTCCTTTTTTTTTCTTCTTCCTTCCTCCCAGTGTCATTCAAGCACCACTACCACTACCTGTTGATAAGGTAAGACTTTTTCTGTACGTCAGCTTTTTTTGTGTCGAGTCGAAACGAGCGCTGTGCCTGGAACACCTTGCTTAGGCTCGGACTTGTCGCGACATGTAGGACTAGATATTTCGAAGCACGTTGTGGAGTTGCTCCGTATCGAGACATCTGCTCGGTATCGGGGTCGAGCACGGACGTTGTTTAACGTTTATAGCATTAGGGGCACGAGCACACTCGAGGTCACCGACTTGCAAATCGTTTCTGTTCTTTTACAGAGTCTCGGCGTTGATTAGAATCTGATTACTTAATAATAAAATAAGATATGCATGCTCCTTTAGTTCATTTCTGTTAGCTGTTATTTATGATGATGTGGGGCAGTAAGACGGAGTGCATACTGTGTCAGTCATTACTTGATGTTTCCTGCATATTATTGCAGTTAATAAGCGTATACGTGTGTGTGTGTGTGTGTGTGTGTGTTCCATGACTAGAAAGATTACAGGTACACAGGTACAGCCTACAGACACGTTATGGTCATGTGACCTAATCACGCTCGAGTGCAACTCGTACACCCGGAAGTCTTATAGTGATTAATGCACCTTTATAATAAAGGTCATAAGAATGAACACGTATATCTAACGCTTATAGATAGTTACGCAGCAGGTGTTTGTCATGCATTTCATTCATTTCATGTACACATATTTGAATCGTATGACTAAATCCCACAACGTGACTTAACACCATCAGTTCATTATGTTTTAATACATGAAGTCATAAAGCGTAATGACGACGAACGTGATTCATGAAGGCTATCCTTTTATACAGTTCATTCACGAGGCTCGGTTAATTAGTGTAGGTATTTATGAATAATGTAGAAAGCAGCATTAATAATGCAGGGCGATTTCCTCCTCATACCATGGGCTGGGCGGGATATCCGAGCTGGAAAGGAATCGATCAGTTCGCTGACATGCATGCAGACACACTGGCATCTTTCTGTGAAGACAGGAAAGAGCGAGCTGCGTTCATGTGCAGAAAACTTAATCACATTAGCGAGCAGGAGGAAATCTAATTAAGTCTTTTCACCCTGGCGTTCAGCCTCTGTTCCTGACACTAACCGTTACTCGGGCTGTCCGATCAGCATTTTAAATGTTAATCCGATCTCCTCGCATGCTGCACAAATGCTTTGTGGGTGTCTTTGTATTTGAACAGCAATAATAATAATAATAATCATAATCATAAATCAATCATGATGATAAATGTAAAAATTCGAGTAATCTGACACTTATAACGATCAGACGTCTGCATGCATCGGTGCCGTTTAGTCAGTCATGGATATTGTTTGTTGGTTTGTCCTAACGGTGGTGACATTCTGCTTATTATTTGTTGTTTTATAGTCATCGCTGTCTTTTTGGAAAGCAAACAAGTAGCCTTGTTTATATTTGTTCACGTTCACCCTCAATTCTGATGTATCGCTAGTTTCCAGTGTTTGCACTCTGTTTATTTTTGTATTGCCTTCCACTTTACTCCTAATTTTTCCGTCTCTGTGCTATCACAGAGAGGGTGTAGTCGGTGTGTTGCTTCCCTCTCGGCCCTCAGGAATGTGGGCCTGCTAGCACTCGGCCCGTTTACAGACGCTCGTAACGCTGCGCTCATCACCACGTATATCCGTCTGCAACATCTGGCGCTCAGATTGCATTTACCTATTTGTGTCTTAAACCAGTATATGTGTTCATGGGAATCTTGCATCCCGGGACAGGCTTCTAAACATGTACAATGATGGTAAACTTGTATAGATTTGTTTGTGAGGTGCTTCAAGGTTGCAAGCGATGGAAAAAAAACTGTTAACAAACGGCAGCGGCGTTACCTGTAAATGTCTTTCTGTGTATTGTTAATTATTAATTGTCCCTACAGTATTCAGTTCAGTATTCTCATCAGAATTCCTATGAAGCACAGGGTGGGTGTGCGTGTCTGTGTGTGCGCACACGCCTGTGCGTGCTTGATTAAAGTCATTCCCTGGTCTCTAACCTTGCCTGGAGGTTGTGCTTGTTCTGAGATTGCTCTGTTTTTTACACCGGCTTCCCTTTCACCCTCCAGGTTGCCGCAAATACACCCAGTATGTACTCTCAGGAACTGTTTCAGCTCTCCCAGTACCTGCAGGTATGGAGCCACACTGACCCCTAGTGGCTTTTTTTTTAAGTAAATGTATTTCTAGACTTCATTTTAGTCTCAAAGGATTAAATTATGCTAGAAGGAATGAATAAGCTGAGCTGATGAGCTATAATGCAGTTTTTGTGTGATTTTTTTTATTTATTTATTTTTATTTTTATTTTTTTCTCTCCTCTGCAGGAGGCTTTACACAGGGAGCAGATGCTGGAGCAGAAGTTAGCCACACTGCAGAGGCTCCTGGCCAGCACACAGGAGGCCTCTGAGAGCAGCTGGCAGGTTTGTGAGTTTGTGTACACTAAAGCACTGTGCACTGAGCTGTTTATAAAGAAATATATATATATATATAGTCAGAATATCTGAGGACTTTTGTGAGTATTTCTGTAATGTCTCTGCAGGCTTTAATTGACGAAGACCGGTTACTCTCGAGATTGGAGGTGATGGGGAACCAGTTGCAGGCGTATTCAAAAGTAAGGCTTTTGCGATCTGAACGTTTAACTAAACACTCATTCACACATCACAGCACTCAGCCATGAGTAAATATTTTACCTGCAATCCGCCCAGAACCAAACGGAGGACGGCATCCGAAAAGAGCTTGTCGCCTTAACGGAGGACAAACTCAACTACGAGACTACAGCCAAAGAGTCCCTGAGGCGGGTTCTTCAGGAGAAAATCGAGGTGGTTAGGAAGCTGTCCGAAGTGGAGGTAAGTTACAGCGCACCGTACGATCAGCCTTTCACATAATGTCTTGAAACGACTCACGTTATTTCTCTGTGCCTCGCCGTTTCAGCGGACTCTCAGTAACACAGAAGATGAATGTACACACCTGAAAGAGATGAACATGCGAACTCAGGAGGAGCTGAGAGAGCTGGCCAACAAGTACAACGGAGCCGTGAACGAGATCAAGGATCTGACGGACAAGATCAAGGCAAAGACACATCAGCCTTATAACTACAGGGGAAATGAAACTGAAACACCTGTCATTTTAGTGTGGGAGGTTTCATGGCTAAATTGGACCAGCCTGGTGGCCAAATCTTC
>JAOTRJ010000001.1:13270615-13280691 GCA_028564905.1 Leptodoras praelongus | reverse complement strand
CGCCCCACCCGGGGATCGAACCCGGGTCCTTCTTGCTGTGAGGCGACAGCGCTATCCACTGCACCACCGTGCCGCCCGGCTAATTATTCAATGCTGAAAAATCCTCATCTACTGAAAATGTGCTCCGTTTTATGGACATTCTGAACAGAATCACGGCTGAACGAGTATCTGAACTCACCTGTGAATGAATCCTGATTGCTGTGAAGCATTCCACCAGGGCCCAGTGTGCATTTAGTATTTTCCTCTTTAAGACATTTGGACACCGGTGTATGTGACTCAAATTGAGGGCTGGTCGTATGAGCAGTCCTGGATGTGATTGTCTTGACTTCTTCGGGTTTTGCCCAGTCTAAATGTTGTCTGGATTGACCTGACGTGGAGGTATGATGTTCCTCATATGCTGACCTGTCCGTACTGCATGCACCTGTGTGGTTTAAAGGTTGTTGTGGACATACCCGGGATGCTAATAATACACTCCGTGAGCCGATTGCCCTGCTTGCTGGATGACATGATTTGGGTTGGATCGGTTCATCTTGGTTTGAAGCTGAAATGAGGGTCGTTGATGGACCCGGAACTGAAGATGCCACTGAGGTGTATGATGTGTTTGTTTCTTGTTTTTCTACAGATTTTGTTACGAGAAATGATTTGTGCTGTTGAACAGTTGTTTGTACAGCCTGATGCTCTGGGCTTCTTTCACCTATTTCTGGGAAAGTTGCAACTTTCACTTTCACCGGTTTGCCCTCAGAGGATGCTGGTGCATGGCTGGTAGAAGCAATGGTATGAATTGTCCCATGGCTGCCTGTAGTGTCTTGACAACTTGCTGAACGCTGAATGCTGCATATTCTGGATGTTGAATAGTTTCTCAAGATCTGGTCATGCACCGACGGTTTGCTTACCTCTGTATCGCTTTTTGCAGTTGATTTGTCCGCTGAAGCTTTGCCCAATTCCTTGCTAGGCTTTTGCCTACGATATGATCTAGCACTAATCCCACATCTGACATTCTGTGGATCTTTTAGCACTGTACTGTCCTCATGTGTCAAACTTAACAATTTACACTCTTTTCCCAATTCTCTGCTCTCCAGTGAAGCTAAAATATCATGCTCTGGCTTAGAAGGTGACCTTGAAATAACCCCTTTAGCACCAGTGTTTGCTAAATAGACATCTTGGACACTTTTTGAACTCTTTCCCTTCTGTTCTGAAGCTGTTGATCCAAGCGATATGAGTGTTATGTCTGGGATGTTGCTGAGCACACTGTTGTGTACATTCCCCTGCTCAACAGCTTGCTTTGTTCCTGTATCACCAGAGTATTGTTTATGTGTTTCCTTTGAAACACCTGTTGGGATCGTGTGAGTCCCAGACGTTTCTGGGTTTTTGCTGGGAAAACATTGACTTCCAGTAGTTTTATTGTTCTGTGTTTCAATCTGTGGTTCTATCAGAGCAAGCTGCTCATCTGAAATGAGTTGCATGACTATCTGAAGATCTGCCGTTTGCACGTAAAAGGTGTCCTGAGATCCATGGATCTCGGTGCTGCTTATCTCCAAAGGAATGCCGTCTGTAGAGCTAGGAAGGTCCGGTGTAGCAGGTGTAACTCCATGCGATTGTGTTGGGATCAGTATAGATGTAACAGGCTTGTCTTGTACAGATGCCACAGTTCCAGCATAGACCTGGCTTGTTTTTGTTGATGCAGATGAGTGACTAAAAGGTGGAATTGAGCTATGCATCGTGCTAATGGTGTCACTCGGGTCTCTGAACGGTAACTGAGATGCCAATGAGACCGATGTTGTAGAGATGTAGGCATTAGCATTCTGGCAACTGTACACAACAGATGTCATAGACGTTGCCTTTGTTATGGCTGTTATACATACAGTACCTTGCTCCTGTCCAGGGGGCATAACAGTCATAGTTGACTGGTTTTGTGGTGTGCATGATGATGTTGTTGTAGGTTGCTGATTCAGACTAACATTCTGTGTGGGTGAAGACGGATTCAGCGAGGAACTTTTGCCAAGACAAGGATCTGACATGCCATCTGTCAATACAGGAATCTTTAGCTGGTACTTGGGAAGAAAGCTGGTCTTGGCTTGAGAAACCAAAGAGATGCTGGAGGAGGCAGAAGGAGACGCAGATGTCCTGATCATATTGGCCGCAAAAAGCGGAGAGCTGTGCCTCTTAATCAGGAGCTGTCTCTGATTTGAAGAGGAAGACAAATTGGTGAAACTGCCTTGCCTGTTAAGACTTAACCCATTATCCCTGTGTAAAGTTAGACTTGACTTTTGTAGCACATCACCACAATCTGTTTGACAACGTTTGGCATTTACCTGTCGGCTTGCACATTGCTGCGTCCTTATTACGGCTTCTGTATTTTCAGCAAGTTCTGAAAGATGTTCGTCCGTCTTCTGCTTTTTCCTCTCCGACGGTATCGGAGTTGAAAGCTGTGTTTCTGGCGCTCTGCCTTTTTCTTCTGGTCCTTTGATTGCAGTCATTACAGTACTCAAGTCTGAGCTTGGGACATTGGTTTGCTTGGTCAGACTTTGCTGGGATTGCCCAGTTGATTGTTTCATTGGTGTATTTTGTACAAGTACATAAGAGGAAAGAACCTGACTGGATGTCTGTGTTGAGAGGACATTAGCAACAGGAGATAGACTTGGAGCAGAGCAGGATGAATAGCTCACCGATACAGATGCAGATGATGTGCTATCTTTCTGTTGGCTTATTTGAATCCCTTGGCTTTCAGTTTGCTCATGGCTAAGTGTGGACTTTTTGCTCTTCAATGCAGAGTCTTTCTCTATGTTGTAAAGCTTCTTGAATGTACCACCTCCATACATGTACCATTTATTGTAGGCAAACTTTTGTGGTTTCTTCCTCCGACATCTTTTGGCAGCCGACTCCGACGCAGTGTCAGTGCAGTCCCCATCAGAACTGAGGCTACTAAGACTTCCTCTTTCCATCGGGGATCCTTCGACTGCTGATAAACCATCCACAGCTACTTGTCTGACCAGTGAACGATGGTTGGGTGTGTGTTGATCTACTGATTTATATGGGTAGATGTGTCCTGCACTGCACCTCCTGCTCAATGGAATGTTGTCTACTTGATGAGGCGAAACCATGCTGTCACTGCTCTGGACGCCCATGCTAAATGGTAAAGAACTGCTTCGGGTTAATGGTGCATGTTCCAAGCTGGTAGAATGTTGTGTAGGCATAGAGCTGTAAAAAGCCCTACCGTTCCTGTCTTGCATTTGTGAACCGGATACTTGGTGTTTGCTGCTTCTTATTTCGAAATGGAAAGAGTCTTTGTAAGTGTACGGCATGGGAAGATCAATGCTTCCTTGTTTGGACAACACCGTCTTCCTCGGCCGCACGTTCACCAGGTGTTTGTCATCCATTACCGCGTTGTTTTCAGAGATCAGCTTCAAGATGTGTTTCACCAGCTTTGCATTTGACACTTTGCTTTTGTTGTCATCACTGCCCACATCTGAGAGTTTCTCAGAGGTTTCAGGTTCTTCCAGTTCCATACTGGGATCGTGCACAGTAGCGCCAGGACTGGAGGTTGAGTGTTGATCGTTGCTTTCACTGAAGCCTGAATCCATGCTGTCATGGCTTTGAGACTTAGGGAAGAGCGCCTCCTGCCTCTGAAGAGGAGTGCGATTTGGAGTCAGTAGAGCACGTCCTTCTCCAGTTGGGCTTTTTCCCTGTATTGGTGCAGCATCAGATGAAAATTGAGGTACCCTCTGGCTTATAGTTTGTGTAATTACTTGTTGTCCATGTGCTGGTGACGCAATAACTCCAACAACTGCAGCTTTGCATAAAGCCCACTCTGTCTCAGAGCCTCTCTTGACCTCTTCTGAACTTTCTGTGCTCTTTGCCCCGGTTGGAAGAACACCATCGTTCCTGTTTGTTTCACCTGAATCTTCATTTTGTAATTCCAGTGAGGGGCTAGAGCAATTCTCTCTTGAGCTCTCCGTGCTCTCCTGGCTGCTGAAAGTTCCCTTCCCAGATTCGCTGGAGAGACGAGCATGTGCCTGGGTGCGCTTGTGTTTGTAGAGGTTGCTCTGGGTCTTAAAGGAGATGCCGCAGGTAGCGCAAGGATATGGCCTCTCACCGGTGTGGCAGCGCAGGTGCTTTTCCAGCACACTGGGTTTCAGGCAGTCTCTTCCACAATGTGGGCACACATGCTTGCCTGCAGACTTCGGTCTGGAAGAAGACGCTGGAGGTTCAGGCCTCTGCTGCTGGAGACCTGCCCCGCTGGCTATTTGCAGAGTCACAAAGGGCAGAGTCTGGTTAGCATACATCATTGGCATGGAGAGAGGAATGACCGTTGCATCCTGCATGGCTGCTGGCTGGGCCTGAGGGTAGGATGGCAGGCTGGACACCGCTTGGATATACATGGCTGGTAGTGGGGCCTGAGCGTGCATCTCTTTCTCTTTCTGTACAGAGACTGAATGCTGAGTCTCGGTAGCTCTCACAAAGCCTTGCTTGCTAGTTGCCATGGTAACAGCACCCTCGTAATGTTCAGACACAGAGCCTGCTAATTACCTGCAAAAAGGAAACAGTTTTCATTAGGCACCCTGTTTTCAGTGGTTTAAAATACCCCCCCTTATGAATAGGAATGCGGTTAATGTGAACACAGTTCCCAAAAGTATAACACATGTTGTGTATCAGCAGAAGCAACACTGCAGAGAAAAGGTGTTCATCATGATAAAATGGTTCTGTTCTGAGCAGCTACAAGAGAGACAACATAGTAATAATAATAATAATAGTAGTAGTAGTAGTAATAATAATAATAATAATAATAGTAATAGTAGTAATAGTAATAGTAATAATAATAGTACTACTAATAATAGTAATAATAATAATAATAATAGTAATAGTAATAGTAATAATAATAGTACTAATAATAGTAATAATAATAGTAATAGTACTAATAATAATAATAATAATAGTAGTAATAGTAATAATAATAGTACTACTAATAATAGTAATAATAATAGTAATAGTAATAGTAATAATAATAATAATAATAATAGTAATAATAATAATAAGAAGAAGAATAATAGTAATAATAAGAATAATAGTAATAATAAGAATAATAGTAATAATAGTAATAAGAATAATAGTAATAATAATAATTGTTATTATTATTATTGTTGTTGTTATAAATGTTATTTATTTACAGAGTACTTTTAATACATGGGGTAGTTCAAAGTACAATAAAATCAAGTAAAAACATTTTTTCAAATAAATATTTACCAATATAAAATATGAAAGTATAAAGAGAAAATGGCCACAAACATATACAGAACATATATAAATGAAAAAAAATGAAAAAATATAAATGTTATACAAGAAATCTAACTATCTCATCTCCTACTGGTGTTCTTACTAAGCCATCGAGAACATTGAACACCCAATTCTGGTGTATTGGTCACTTAAAAAGAGCAAAAATATGAACTGGGTGGATTTCTGAGGACAAGAAACTAGAAAATATTGATCAGACATACGATGTGATCCAGGAAGGACAAATTTACCCTTTACTGTGTGTCAGAACCCAGAAACATTACATCTGATTTGAACCTAATATCACAAGAACATCAGAAGAGCAGATCGAGAAGCACCACCCATTTGCAATAAAAGCATTTTTGCGATTTGCATACTGCAGAAACAAACAGATGAGATGTAATCAGAGGTTGTATAGAGCGCGCTATAGCTATGACTCATCTTGAAGCTTACGAACAGAGCTAGGCTCATTAATATGTGATGAAAACATTCTAAGAGTGAAATCTCTATTCTGTCATTTTCGTCACCAATGTTTCCAGACACTCTAATCTTAGAGTGTCTAATCTCATTAGACTGCATGTAAGCAGGTAGGTAGTAAACAGATTCATTAATTTACAGTCATTTAATTTAATTTAATATAATTTAATGGGCTAGTAAAAGTTTACTATTCAGTTAAATAGCACTCTTACTGTTATAATACTCTATTATAAAATCACCGTAACAATGTGAAAGTGCTGTAAGTACCATAATCTTAGCCTGATAATAAACTAATTAAAGGTTCTGTTATTTAAGTAGTAAAGTTAAACCTGTAGTTGTTGATTATGGTGAAGTTTCCTTTTATGTAACATTTATGGAAGTCTGCTGTCATGGGAAAAGTCTTCAGGACTTTCCAGTTTCTTGGTAACATGACAGGCTGTGTTTTGTTTTTATTATGGTTCAATGCAAGAGAAAAAAAGAGAAAGTCTGGTTAGGGAACGAGTGCCTCATGTAGTTACTATAACATAAGTGCAGCAAGAACCACAAGTCGTTTTTAGTGACGTTCCGCAACGATAAAGGTGTACACCGTGTACAATTCATTAATTAGAAGTGTAATTGTCGTAAAATTGCTGTGGAATACTTTGACAGTCATGACATTCGTGTTACTTTATTATAACAGCATGCACTCAAGTGTTTTATTCCTTATGTAAGTGTTTAAACCTCAGTAGTACTGCTGTACCTGATCCACACACACACACAGTACTTTCCACACAGACTGGGGAACATGGTGTACAGAGAATGAACCACCCAATTAATATTAATGACATTTCCTCAAGAGTGAAGATTTTGTTTGGTGAACAAGAAGTTGAATACATTTCATTCAAATCAAGTGTATTCCTGTCTAATTGCCACTTTTTTACATTTCATTAAGCTTTTTTCTGTCTTACTTCCTCTGTCAGAAGCTCTTGTCACTTGTCTCAAAGCCTCAAAGACAAAAAAATGTCCAAAGTTATAAATAAATAAAACAATCAATAGATAAATAATCAAAAATGATCATAGGAACTGTTGTATTCTGTCATATTATTGAAAGAACTGAAAGAAAAATGGCTTCCTTGTGTAAAATGGTTGGTGGTTGGTTAAGCAACATTTCTGACACCGTGACATGAGTGAGTTTAAAACCCTCGTCAAGCCGCGTCGCGACGCGTTGTGTTGCTTGTTTCGGGTCCTTCGGGCGTTTTAATATCGAGAGACAATTAAAGCCAGTTATCTATTGTTTTAGATAACAAGAGTATCTGTCTGTTCTTCAAGTTTGAATGCTATCTGTTTTCCATCAAACCGCGTGAAGGACTTCCTTATCGCTACAATTTTAGCCCGGATAACAGAAAAGTAAAACAAAAGTCAAAGCCACTCACCAAAACTTATTTGAAAAGCTGCTCCGGCTTTCATCCATCCCCCGAGGGAATCAGTTGACTGACCTTGCAGCGTGTAATGAGAGCATGCCACCCTCATCTGCTGAGGCCCTGTTCCTCTTTTGTCTCAGTCGTTTGTTTTAGTGATGAAGGAAATACAGGACGTCATTCATGCAAATGCGAGGAGATGATGGAGACACCACAAAGTGATGAACAAAGAGACAAAGAGAGAGAGAGAGAGAGAGAGAGAGAGAGAGATCATGCAAAGAGACAGAAGTAAGAATGGCTGATGATGATGATGATGATGATGATGATGGCATGATGACCATGGAGAAAAACAACAGCACAAACATGGAAAGAATACAGAACCGAAAGCAGCTATAAATTCCACGTTTAAAAAGAGGAAGTGAGCTGACATGCAGACTTACCTCGAACTGAACAAACCTCCCCACACACACACACACACACACTCTCTCTCTTTCGCACACACACTCTCACATTCATTGGCAGTCGCACTCAGCACTGTTAGTCAGAACCTGACTTCTGGCTCTGGTTCTCTCTCAGTCAGTCACATGCACACATACACACACCCACACATTCATACACACTCACTCACACACACACACACACACACGTAGGGAAGAGAGGAGGACTGTAGCTAGCCATGTGTGGATATAGAACATGCGCGGGTGTATTTTTCTCCTTCATTTTCTTTCCCTTCTTTTTTCAAACAAGTGGTTGGCATCTAGATTCTTCATTTTTGATCAGGTCGATGAGACGAGCCATCTGTGACAATGACAGATCTACTGAACGCCCGTAACACGTGCCATCTCTTACGACATCTCTACTGAACTTTTTTTTTTTTTTTTATTGTTTAAAATATTTAAGAGAATATTTCATATTTAATGAGACCTTGTGTAGAAATATTTACAAATGCAAAGAATTCAGCAAGAAATTTAATCATTTAAATTTCAGTCCAAAAGTCAGAAAAACCTGTAAAAATCTCAAAAAAATAAAAAAAAATTATGGAGAGAAAAAAATGTAACATTTAAAAAAATATTTATTATTAAAATTATTATTATTATAATATGAAGTTAAATAATATGAACTTTGAATAATCAAAGTTAATTAATATGAAGTAAAGAATTAATAAAGGTATATAAAGTTATAAAGTGACAAAACTAATAAGTTTATATATATATATATATATAATTTTTTTTTTTATAATAATTTTTAATTTAACATTTTTTTCCTCCATAAATTCTTTGAGATTTTTTTTTTATTAATTATTTATTTATTTATTTATTTTTTAGCAGAAAAAAAAAATCAGAAATCTCGAATAATCACTGCACTGTTTCTTGGCTGCTATTTAAATGTAAGCAAATTTCTACTATATCCTCTGTACAGAAGGTCAACATGTCCACCGGTTTCATTCTTTCCACTGACCCACATCTTCAGACGACTCTTAGATAGATTTGATGTAATATTGATGGATCATATGATGTCTAATGTCGAAATTCTGAAGTTCATGTGAAAATTTCTGTTTTTCAACTTATTACCAAGAAAATAATCTGTAATAAAAGTTTTTTGTATTAGAAAATCTAAATGCAAAATCATTCTAATGGTCTCTGACTTTAGGAACCCACTTTACCTCTTTATCATTGTGGACTCCTTAAAATCGATGTTATAGTGTTGTACTGTTATAGTAACTTCACTAATTCACAGGAACTTGTATGGCAGGGGCTCCAGACGAGACTAATAATAATGATATTAAAAATGATATGCTTTTTTTGGCTTATATACATTTAAATAGAAATAAATCCGATGTTGGCGAGGGAGCAGCTATTTTTGTAGCTGATATTGTGTAAGTGATAACAGGAACCGACTTGTTTCGAAGATGTTGCACAACATTAAATGAAAAGTAAGAGCTGAGAGATGCTATGGAAAAGTTTTCAATGATTGTCTGGGGATTGATTCTGCAGCCATTCCATGAGGTTGGGCATCTGTGAGTTCATGTATGCAGAAGGGGGCGGATGGCACTTCTGAGTGTGTTATGTTACACTGCCCTGTGGTGCAGCATGAGCAGCAGTTTGAAAGGATGTGAATGGTTGGCTTCCTGTCACACTCATTGGCTCATAGCTGCCCATATGTCTTGGTAGATTGCTGAATGGTAATTGGCTGAGAGTACTTTTGGGGGGTGTGGTTTGTGGTCTTAAACATTGTTTATGGTTTCATTCTTTAATATTATATCAGATTACTTAATTATCTTAATGAATTATTTTCTAATCAGTGGTATATGGAGTGCTGGGGCATATAGTAAACATAAGTTCTGTGTCAGTTCATATACTTCCTGTGCAGCAGCTTAAACTTTTGGTGACCTGAACCTGATCTCTAATTGGCTACTTCAGATTTTGGCCCAGACACGCCCACTTTTGCTAGTAATGTATCAGAATTCTTGTTTATTTTTCTACCTCAGGTGATTTAATGATTCCTGGTGAATCGTTAGTCTGAGGGGACGAATTGCCACATTTTCAAGTTGCTGCAGACACAAAGACACAAAATTCAGAACAAAAAAATTTTGCAAGGTGCTTAACCAGATTTACAAATTCTGCAGCAGAGATGTGATAAAGGATGAGCCTAAGTGCATGGTTTGTTTCGTTTGTTATAATGGGAAATTAAAATATCTTTAAATTAAGGCATTAAAAAGACTTAAATATTAAAGACGCACTGCACTGGCGTTAGATATTTCCCTTTGACTTTTCTCAATATATACATATGATTTACAGTTAATTCAGTACTTTAAATATTATTATCTTCTAATGTTTTATAGAGTACAGGCCAAAACTTCATTCATAATATAATTCATATTATAAAATAATCCTAATATGAATTTTAACAGTTGTCCAACAGGGCTGTCGGCTG
>JAOTRJ010000001.1:13120790-13135620 GCA_028564905.1 Leptodoras praelongus | reverse complement strand
GGGTTTACTCTGGGGTCTCCGGTTTCCTCCTACAGTCCAAAGACATGCACGTTAGGTTGATTGGTGTCTCTAAAGTGACCCTAGTGTGAGTGTGTGTGTGAATGTGTGAGTGTGTGTGCCCTACGATGTCTAGGGTTGTTCCTGCCTTGCGCCCTATGTGGCCGGCTAGGCACCGGCCCCCCCGTGACCCTGAAAAGGAATAAGCGGCATGAATGAACTATAAGTGTGGACTCTGTGAGTGAAAAGATCTCAGTTTTTGCTGAATGCATAATCCATTATCTGCAGGACAGCAAGGTCAGCACAGATCATGGCCGGAGCAGGTGGAGATGGAGAACGCCAGCCTGAGAGAGCTTGTGGAAGACCTGCGTTCAGCTCTTCAGAGCAGCGACGCTCGCTGCATGTCCCTGGAGGTGGCTCTGAGGAGGGAGCGTCTGTGCGCACCTGTGTGCTCTCCGCAAACCACCGAAAGGCAAACCTGCTCTGCTGGCAGCGAGCCCAAACTGAGACAAACCAAACAAAGCAGACGCACAAAGGACCTGCTCCGAGAGCTGGAGCTGATCCGGGCTTCACGTGATGGCCAGCTGGAGGAGGCCATGAGGTTCAACCAGAGGCTGGAGGAGGAGCTTATGTCGGCGTACGGCGAGGTCAGCAGGCTGGAGGAAACTGTGGTGAGGCTGAGAAGAGAGAGCGCCGAGATCAAGAGGAGGGCGGAGGAGGCGAGAGCGGCTCTCGCGGCAGGACTGCTCAGGGTCAGAGACATCCAGGACCAGGCGCAGCAGGTCAGGCCGCTGCAGGAGAACGTCCAAAAGCTCAAGGAGGAACTGGAGGCATTCAGGTAGCTATAATCTGAAATGTATAATCAGCAGGTTATTAGTTTTGGGTAGATGGCTGTCAATCATACATGCAATTAGAATATTATGAATATTAGGCCACGCCCACTTCAGTGTTGTTTGTCTTCTGGATGTTTGCTGTTACATGCTTTGTATTGCAGAAAGGTCTGTATCTTTCTCACACTAACAGTGTGTTCATACCCACTTCCTTCCATTACACACCACCAGTCTACAAACAAACCAAGAACCCCAGGAATTTCTGATATTTTGGAAATGACACCATCAACGCTTCTCCTGTTATTACCATAATGACAGACTTTTCTTTTATGAAGGAGCTCAGTTTTCACGGAGAGCTCTCCCAGCTCGTGCACGTTCAGAAGATTTCACTCTGCTGGATATTCATTTGAGCCCTGAGGATAAGGAGGATCAGAGATGAGTCATACAGGGGGCGTGGCCTGGGAGAAGAACGACATCGCCGAGCATGTTCAGTAGGGATGCAGAGCTTATAGGAATGCACGCTTTTCCTTAGAACATTCCTGGGCTTCATGACGATCCCAACACAGGTAACATCAGCTTCCTGTTATAGCCCGTTACTCATGATCCTTTAAGTATGACTAAAGCAGGCAGTCACTGCAGCGTGTCATTACAGCAGTTTACAATATCCTGTGCCAGCGCCAGCGAACGAAGTGCACACGGCTCCCATCAAACTTCAAAGCCCGGCGGTTTAGTCTCCTCCCTCGGCAGTCTAGAGCTCACTGTCGTCCTGTTGGAAACACCAAAACAGCCAGAGGGGACGATTTTAGTGACTTCAGTTCAGGATAATGTATCTTAGACTTTCAAAGGGGATATAATATCCAGGAGTGAGGTGTGACA
Organism: Leptodoras praelongus; assembly: GCA_028564905.1. Lineage (NCBI taxonomy): Eukaryota > Metazoa > Chordata > Actinopteri > Siluriformes > Doradidae > Leptodoras > Leptodoras praelongus. Next base: position 13,133,917 of record JAOTRJ010000001.1, on the reverse strand, counting down.
GCGAGGCTGGGTGGAAAGACGTGGTTCGGGAGCTAAGATAAGATAAGATAAGATAAGATAAGATAATCCTTTATTAATCCCGCAATGGGGAAATCTATAATACTATAATATATAAGAAACAGTCTATATATACAAAAGTAAGCATAAGAAATATAAATTACTTAAAAAATCTGGAGGGGTAAAAAAAAAACAACTATTGCACCAGGTTTCTAGTTTATGAATAGCAATAACAATAAATTGTAAGTACAATGGTGAATGGTGAATATTGCACATTATAGTCAATAGATCACTGTAGATTGTAGTTGTGATCTACTAAGTACAGTGAGTGTTAAAGAGTCTGACGGCGGCTGGAAGGAAGGACCTGCGGTATCTCTCCTTCACACACCGCGGGTGCAGCAGCCTGGCACTGAAGGAGCTGCCCAGCACTGTGAGAGAGTGGTGCATGGGGTGGGACAGGTTCTGGAACATGCGAGTTAACTTAGTCCTCATTCTCCTGTCCCCCACTACCTCCACTGGGTCATCATTATTGATGATGATGGTAGTAATAATCATACTTCCACACAGAAAACAGGCAGACTGAACCTTCTCACCTACACAAACAGCGTAAACCTGAGCGTTCAAGTAGCTGTTCGACTAATGAAGCAGACACGGCAGAGCGAGCAGACACTGGACTCGGATAAAGACTGCAGATAAACAGAGCACACGGAACATCACGCTCACGCTCAGGAGCTCCGGAGAAACACGCACACTGAGGTGGAAATGATGGGGGGAAAAAGGAGGGAGAACAGATGGGGGAAAGTAAGAAAGAAATGTGAACAAAAAGAAAAGAAAGAGAAGGGAGCAGAAATAGAAAGAAAGAAAGAAAGAAAGAAAGAAAGAAAGAAAGAAAGAAAGAAAATCATGAAAAAGAAAAGAAAGATTAATGGGAGAAACAGGAAAAAGACAAAGAGACAGATATAAAGACAGAGATGGATAAACAGACAGACACACACAGACAGACACACAGACTGACATGCAGATAGACAGACACACAGACAGACATGCAGATAGACAGATGCAGATAGACAGACAGACTGACATGCAGATAGACAGACACACAGAGACATGCAGATAGACGGAGACATGCAGATAGACAGACACACAGAGACATGCAGATAGACAGAGACATGCAGAAAGACAGACAGACAGAGACATGCAGATAGACAGACATGCAGACAGACAGAGACATGCAGATAGACAGACACACAAAGACATGCAGATAGACAGAGACATGCAGATAGACAGACACACAGAGACATGCAGATAGACAGACAGACAGAGACATGCAGAAAGACAGACAGACAGAGACATGCAGAAAGACAGACATACTGACATGCAGATAGACAGACAGACAGACATGCAGATAGACAGACAGACAGACACGCAGATAGACAGACAGACAGACACACAGATAGACAGAGACATGCAGATAGACAGACACACAGAGACATGCAGATAGACAGACAGACAGAGACATGCAGACAGACAGACATACTGACATGCAGATAGACAGACAGACAGACATGCAGATAGACAGACAGACAGACACGCAGATAGACAGACAGACAGACATGCAGATGAACAGACATGCAGATAGACAGACAGACATGCAGAAAGACAGACAGACTGACTCACAGCTAGACAGACACACAGACAAACTGACATGCAGACAGATAGACACGTAGATGAACAGACATGCACATAAACAGACAGACAGACAAACATTGCAGATAAACAAACAGACCGGCATGCAGATAGACAGACACAGAGATGGATAAACACAGACAGACAGACACACACACACACACAGACAGACAGACACAGAGACAGACATGCAGATAGACAGACACAGATGGATAAACACAGAGACAGACAGACACACAGACAGAAAGACAGACAGACAGACAGACACAGAGATGGATAAACACAGACAGACACACACACAGACAGACAGACAGACAGGCAGATAGACAGACAGTAAGACACGGAGACAGACACAGAGATGGATAAACACAGACAGACAGGCAGATAGCAGACAGACAGACACAGGCACGCAGATAGACAGACACAGAGATGGATAAACACAGACAGTCAGAGAGACAGACAGACAGACACGCAGACAGACAGATAGACAGACACAGAGATGGATAAACACAGACAGACAGACAAGCAGATAGACAGACAGTCAGACACAGAGACAGACACACAGACAGACAGACAGACAGACAGACCAAAAGCAGACTCCGTGTATGTAAGGAAGAAGAAGCTGCAAGCGTGAGACCAGTTTGTTTGATAGAGTGTTTCCTGGTTTCAGGTAAAACTCATCCCGGGTGCTCTGGACTTCAGCTGTGAGTTTAGTTCGGTGTTGCGAGTGTATTAGTGAAGTGCACACTCCCATACTCTAATTGGGACATGAAAAACCCAACTCTACTAATCCATGTCACATCCTCCACTTGCGGTAATGGGCTGTGATGCGGATGCACTCAGCTCGCAGCTCTGTGTGAGAGGGGGATGAAGTGCACCAGCTCTTTTATAGCCACCGTAAAACAGCTACAACAACCTACACACACGACACGCAGCCCTGAGAGAGGAAACTGACCACCTCCTGTCTGCTCCTGCTCACAGATCTGAGGACTGAGATGGGTCAGAGGCACCAGAGAGATGAAGGGTGCATGAAGAAGGAAAGAAAGAAAGAAAGAAAGGTACTTAGAGTAGAGAAAAAAACAATAGAAAGATAGAAGGTGGTCGGAATGGATGAGAAAGAAAGAAAGAAAGAAAGAAAGAAAGAAAGAAAGGTAATTATGGGTGGTGAAAAAAGAATAGAAAGATAGAAGGTGGCAGGAATGAATAAGAAAGAAAGAGGAAGAAGAGAGGCTGCCTCTGTTGGGCCCCTGAGTGAGGCCCCTAACGCTCAACTGCTCAGCTATAAAAAATGAGATACATGTAAGCCACGCGGGGTAAATGTTTATAGCTGCTATAATGTAAGTGACAATAATAATGGTATATTATATGATTATAATACACAAGCTGCTTCTGTTGGGCCCCTGAGTGAGGCCCCTAACGCTCAACTGCTCAGCTATAAAAAAATGAGATACATGTAAGCCACGCGGGGTAAATGTTTATAGCTGCTATAATGTAAGTGACAATAATAATGCTATATGATTACAATACATAATGCTATGGTTAAACCATAAATATTGGCACCCCTTTGCCCAATTACTCCTAGTGTCACTGTATACTGTCATGTTCAAAGTTATTGATGCTTCTACAGCTTCCTCATTCCCCCTAAACCCCGTGTTTAAAACCCTGTGTTTAAAATTCCATTGTTCTTCACCAGTTCTGATCTCAGCTGCTTGATTCGGATTCTGCACACTGATTTCCCCAGAATAAGTCCGTTCCAGTTTCATTAGAAACACCTGAATAGACACACATCCCATTGATTTTGCCTCCACTTGGCTCTTACCTACATGTGCATGTGGTGGTATTTTCTTTGCAAGTGCCTACACCAGGGGCGTTTTGTAGCGTTTGAGTCTGGGAGTGTGAAATTAAAGGATGAACTTCGGATTCCCAAGAGAAGTGGTGCTGGTTTGTCCTGGAGCTTTCTGGTTTTTTAATGAGATCTGGATCTTATAACGCATAGTGTGTTTTTAAATTCAGCTGCCTCGGGTGACTTTCTCTAAACAGCTGCAGAATGCAAAGGCAAAAATGTAGCGGATCTCCGAGGATACCTCCGTTCTGTGACGATGATAACAAAATTCATGTGAAGGTCTATTGTGTAATGAAACGCTGCATGAAAATGAATTAACCATGCGCATGAATATTTAAAAAAATCCTTTGGGAAGGGAATGAATCAAGAGGGGGGGAAATCATGTGGAAACCACTCTTTGTCTTCAAAACAGCATCAGTTCTTCTAGGTACACTTGCACACAGTTTTTGAAGGAACTCGGCTGGTAGGTTGTTCCAAAAGTCCTGGAGAACTAACCCCAGCTCTTCTGTGGATGTCGGCTGGATGATGTTGAGATCAGGGCTCTGTGGGGGCCGTACCATCACTTCAAGGACTTCTTGTTCTTCTTGAAGCTGAAGATAGTTCTTAATGACATTGGCTGTGTGTTTGGGGTCATTGTCCTGCTGCAGAATAAATTTCATACGCCTCCCTGGTGGTGCTGCATGTTGGATAAGTATCTGCCTGTATTTCTCAGCATTGAGGACACCATTAATCCTGTCCAAACCTCCAACTCCATTTACAGAAATGCAGCCTCAAACCTGCAAGGAACCTCCACCATGCTTTACTGTAGCCTTCAGACACTCAGAAAGAAAGAAAGAAAGAAAGAAAGAACATTGAAATGTAATTAGGGTGGTGAAAAAAGAATAGAAAGATAGAAGGTGGCAGAAATGGATGAGAAAGAAAGAAAGAAAGAAAGAAAGAAATGTAATTAGGGTGGTGAAAAAAAGAATAGAAAGATAGAAGGTGGCAGTAATGCATAAGAAATAAAGAAAAAAAGAAAGAGGAAGAAGAGAGGTTGCCACTGTTGGGCCCCAGAGCAAGGCCCCTAACCCTCAACTGATTCAGTGAGAAAGAAAGAAAAAACTGAACTGCAATTATGTTTGGTGAAAAAGGATAGAAATAAAGAGAGAAAGAAAGTGGAAGTGGGAGGAAGAGAGGCTGGATAGGGAGCCGTCTGTAGCATGTTGGAGTGGTAGCTCAGCGGTAAAGACATTTGTCTACATTTACTGCATTTAGCAGACACCCTTATCCAGAGTGACTTGCATTTATCTCATGTATACAACTGAGCAGTTGAGGGCCTTGCTCAGGGGCCCAACAGTGGCAGCTTGGTGGTGGTGGTGCTTGAACCCCCAACCTTCTAATCAATAACCCAACACCTTAACCACTGAGCCACCCCAGACTACTGATCAGGTCATGAGTTCAAATCCCAGCACCACCAAGCTGCCTCTGTTGGGCCCCTGAGTGAGACCCCTAATCCTCAACTAGCCAAATATTTCACATTTTGACTCAGTAATCAATCCAGATCACCGACTGCCATTTTTCTGCACCCCAGTTCCTGTGTTTTCCGGCATAGTTGAGTCGCTTGGCCGGAGATGTGTCTTTTTGGCTGAACTCTTCCATGAAGACCACTTCTGGTCAGACTTCTCCGGACAGTAGATAGGTGTACCTGGGTGTACCAGATGCTGAGCTGATGGTGCTGCTGGACATCTTCCCATTTTGAAGGGCAATAAGCTTGATGTGTTTGTCATCTGCTGCATTAAGTTTCCTTGGCCGACCACTGCGTCTACGATCCTCAGTGTCGCCCGTTTCTTTGTGCTTCTTCAAAACAGCTTGAACAGAACAACTTGAAACCCCAGTCTGCTTTGAAATCTTTGTTTGGGAGAGCCCTTGTTGATCTTGGTAGCAGAGTTTGGCTATTCCTCAACCAGGTTTAAGCTCCTACACAGCTGTTTATGTTTCAGTTAATGACTGGGGTTCAGCCTACATGGGAAACTGATGATCATTAGGACCTGTTTGGTTTATTTGGTTGATCATACACCTGCTATAATCCTATAGAATCCCTGACTTTGTGCAAGTGTACTTATAAGAACTGATGCTGCTTTGAAGGCAAAAAAATACTGACTGGATTCCCGTTAGCTCTGTATTCTCTCACAGAGAAAAACTCTTGCTAACAGTAATGAACCTAAATGCACCACTAAAAAAACATCCCACATTTGATCCAGATTATTACGGCACAGCGGGAAACGGCAAGAACAGCGTGATCATACAGATGCGGTGTCTGGAACACACAGTGTTTATTCGTGTAAATCAGGCTGAATAATGAACCCTGCGCGAAGACCCATATGGTGAGATTAGCATAAGAATATTGCTAATGGTTTCTTAGCACAGATAGCTAAGCACCCTGATATCATTAGTACATCGACATACCGCAAGTAGAGCTTACTGTCTAATGAATACACAGATCCGAGCAATGTGAATTCTCTCAGGCAAACTCATCATGACCCCAGAACGGATGCGTCTCAGCTGCGCTTTGTACGCGTTAGTAGGGAGAAGAGGATCTGGTTATCCGTCAGGAGAAGGTGAACTTGCATTTGTTTTGTTGTTCCGAGATATTAAATGCTTCGTGTCTCTCTTAGCCACGCCCAATCCAACTCTCACTGCATGAAGCCTCATATAAACTGCTACCTGTTACATTGGTAATGAATTAGAACACGTCTGTCAAAGCCATGGCTATGGACTCTGGCCTTCATGCTGATTTGAATCGGTCAAGGTGGCTCCTAAATAGTGGCCCCTGCATTACAACATAATTACACACATTATGAAGAAATGATCTATAGCACATTTAGACCTGAGAAACATACCGACAAGCAATCATTACCAAAGTTCCCTTACACACAAGGCATTTGGCAGACACCCTTATCCATGTAAGAGTCTTACATTTATCTTAGTACTTGATGGTTAAGAGCCTTGCTCAAGGCCCGTACATGGATGAGAAAGAAAGAAAAAGAAAGAAAGAGGAAGAAGAGAGGTTGCCACTGTTGGGCCCCCGAGCAAGGCCCCCAACCCTCAACTGAATCCCCAACCTTCTAATCAATAACCCAACACATTAACCACTGAGCCAGCCCTGACTACTGATTAGGTCATGAGTTCAAATCCCAGCACCACCAAGCTGCCTCTGTTGGGCCCCTGAGTGAGGCCCCTAATCCTCAACTGGCCAAATATTCACATTTTGACTCATAAATCCAGTAAGTAATGGCTGCCATTTTTCTCCACCCCAGTTCCTGTGCTTTCCTGCATAGTTGAGTCTCTTGTGGCTTTTTGGCTGAACTCTTCCATGAAGACCACTTCTGGTCAGACTTCTCCGGACAGTAGATGTGTGTACCTGTGTCCCACTGGTTTCTGACAGTTCTGAGCTGATGGTGTTGCAGGACATCATCTGATTTTGAAGGGCAATAAGTTTGATGTGTTTGTCATCTGCTGCATTAAGTTTCCTTGGCTGACCACTGCGTCTACGATCCTCAGTGTCGCCCGTTTCTTTGTGCTTCTTCAAAACAGCTTGAACAGAACAACTTGAAACCCCAGTCTGCTTTGAAATCTTTGTTTGGGAGAGCTTGGTAGCAGATTTTGGCTGTTCCTCACCCAGGTTTAAGCTCCTACACAGCTGTTTATGTTTCAGTTAATGACTGGGTTTCAACCTACATGGGAAACTGATGATCATTAGGACCTGTTTGGTTTATTTGGTGGTCATACACCTGACTATAATCCTACAGAATGCCTGACTTTGTGCAAGTGTACATATAAGAATTGATGATGGTTTGAAGGCAAACCATTTATCTTAGTACTTGAGGGTACTTGCTCAAGGCCCCAACAGTGGGGTGGGGGGGGTGCTTTTACTTTTTCTACAGTAATGAGAAGACATATAGGTGCCAACTGCAGTGTAGTTTCTAACACATTCCCCGCAGCACGTCTTGGCATTTACCTTTTGAATGAAGACGCGATCCCATGCACCGCAGACAATGACTGCTGAGATCTATAACGCAGGTTTGCCCCTAGCTGTAATGCTAGAATGGCTCTGAAGTGGCTGTGCATAACCTTCAGCTCCCACGCTGGCCTCACTCCGAATGTTTTCGTCGAACAACAAGCTGTCAGCTGGAAAGTTCATCCGCTATATCGATGTTCTCCTTAGTGTCATTCACAAATGGGATCAGTGCTCTCTTCTATTCTCCCTCCCTCCCTCCCTCTCTCTCTCCCTTCTGCTTACACACTCAGGACTAACTTCCAGGGGAAATGCATACAAGATATTCCGAGATCCAGGTAAGCTGCTCGCGTTAAGTGGCCGCAGGTCACTCGAAAAGAAATCTTAAGTGGGTGTAAACACTCGGGGCGCCGAAAAGCATGTGGGCTGAGTTTTTCCAACCACGGCAAGTTCTGCATTCTGATTGATCAGAAGGTGTTATTTCATTTTCTAGGACAGCATCAACATGGATATACCTGTATTCTCCCGTTTAGGTTACGTGCATTAAAACGATTCTCGTCTCTGCTACGTCCTTGCCGCGTGTTTTCAGACTATAAATCACGTTTGTGTGATAAACTCAGAGCTTGAATGCTCAACCTCGTTATCCACTAACCCTCATATCTACTTAATTGCCTCAATAGGAAATGTCATAATTACACATTTATCTGCTAGGATGTAATTATCTGCTAATCCATATGTATCAGTTCATTCTAATGGCGTGCTCAAGAAAATTGCCTTGAAACGCAATGAACTGAAAACGTTCTTATTTCAGAATGCATGATGGTAGTTCGTAAAGCAAATCCTTTGAGTTGCAGCATTTTCGCTCACAATTATCATCATCCAAATATTTAGGACTTGGTCGCTACATAATATAGACATGGAAGCATGATGTGGTGGCGGGGGTGTGGTCAAGCGGCTGCTGGGTACGGATAGATGTCGGTTGAACTAGCAGGTAAAGCATGATGATTATCACTGGCACCTTACGAACAGCAAGGTAAGTGTTAGTGTGTGTGTGTGTGTTTTTAAGGAGCAGAGCATCCAGAGAAAGAGCAGAGCTACGGGTCTGTACCTGTGCGTCTTTGTGTGTGCAGAGTACAAGAAGTTTGCTGAAAGGTGAAAATAAAGCTGCAGGGTAAAATAAGTCATGATCCTGTTTCGCCAGTCTTTCTTTCCTCACTCACACCAGGGTTCTACAGCGCAGCCGAAACCTGGGTTTGAAAGACTCAGCCCGTTGCTATGGCAACAACATCCCCCCCACCACCACCACCCCACCGAGCTCATCCAGATCCCTTGCCAACCATCACCAGAAGCAACACAAGGCAGTGGTTGACCTGTACCATGACCAGCAGTGACACTTTAAGGCCATCACACAGGAGCAAGCTGAGAACCAGCAGATGCTCCATCGGATGCCGAGAGCCACCACCTCCCCAGCTGCATCCCCTCTGATGCTCACTAAAATGACCTCCACTGATTAGCCGCAGGGCCTTTGAGACCTTGAGGCATGCCTTTGACCAAGTGAGAATAATCTATGGTCAGTGAATGTTGCGCTCACCCTCCCCTATCTTTTTTTTGGTTATCAAAGATAGATTATAGTCAACCGATGCAGGGCACTCAGACAAAGCAGGAAATAACCCAGTTGTTCATTCCAAAGAACCACTGGGAAATGTTATTCCAGGCACCTCATTATAATCCCATGGTGGGACATCTGGGTTATGCCAAAACTCTAAGCTGGCTAACAGTTTGCTTTTATTGGCTGGGTATTCACAGCCATCTACACAGTAGGTGTGCGGCATGTCATAATTGTCAGCTGGTGAATCCATCAGCCACCCCAAAAGTGCCCTTGGACCCACCTTCCTTAATTGAGGTCCTCTACAAAAGAATGGGTATGGACCTCATTGGGCCATTAGAACAAGATGCATGAGGAAATTGCTTTGTACTAGTCATAGGGGACTGTGCAATACAATACCCAGAAGCCATGCCTCTCCACAACATCTCTGCACACAGTGTCGAAGAGGCACTCTTCCGTGTTATCACCCGAGTCAGGAACCTGAAGGGGTCTTGGCTGACTGGGGAACTAAATTGATGTCATGAACACTATGCCAGCTTTACAAACTATTGGGGATTAAATTGATTTTCTTTGCAGTTTACAAACCACAGACAGATGAGCTTTAACAGTTTATTCAGACGCTTTCGTAAGTTTGCTCATAATAAATCTGATATGAGGCTTGCACCCCTCTTCCTGTTCCCAAGAACGAGATAGATAAACTGCTCATTTGGGATAGGTGCAGCTGACTTTTATTCAACATTGTATTTAACAAGGGGGTATTGGCAGATTTTCATGAGTCCAATATATCTGGAAAAATTGGCCTTTCCCACTCAACTGCATAATGCATATGCCACTGCAGAGTAGAGGATGTCATTTAAAGCAATGACTCATTTACAACAGCTGAGGACTGTAGTTAGATATTTGAGACTGGTGGACCCACAGCTAACCCAACATAGTGTGCAACTGGGTGGGTGGAAGTACAGTATCTGGGTTTCTGCTTGGGTAATGTGCAGGTGCAAGTCCAAATTGTTAAGACAGAAGTGATTGTGGACTGACTGATGCCCAAGACAAAAAGAATGGAGTTTAGGCAGTTAATGTGGCTGGCTGGCTATACTAGGTGGTTTGTACCTAATTTTTTAGCCTGCTGACTGACTAAAAAGGGGGAACCGGTTCCTCACCAATGGTTGAAGCCACCTGAAGAGGCTTTCTGTCAGGTTAAGGCAGTTCTCCGTGTGGCCCCCTGTTGGGTTCACCTGACATTTCTCTCCATTTTGTTTTGCAGACCCTGTTCCAATGGCTCCATTGGGTGAAAGATGCCAAAATATGGACGACTAATTTGTATCTGGCACTTCAGCCATTCAAGTTTGAGGTGGTCTACAAGCTGAGGGCTCAGATGGTAGTGGCAGACTCCTGCCAGGGGGAGACTGCTGCAGACTCAATGGTTCCATGGCCTAAGTTGGGTACTGGAGGTGCAGTATATGGCAGCATGGGCATGGTCAAGTGGCTGCTGTGACAGAAACAGGTTGAACCGGAAGGATATTTACATGCATGTCCCTATGTGCTTTTAGGAAGTGTATGGTATACAGAGAGAATGAAGCAAAACAGAGCCAAGAGCATACAGATAGCATGTGTATGTGTGTGCACACGTGAACTTGTGTGCTTAGACTTTACCTTAAACTGAAGGTAAAGCTATGCGGTAAATTAAAGAGAGCCCTTTTTCAGTTATAAAGGTCTGTTTCCTGAATCTTCCGTTCCTCACCTATACCAGGGCGCTTTTAAAAAAATACTTGCATGTGTTGAACCATAAACAGTAACCGTAAATATGCTTTATAACGTTTGTGTAAAAGGGTTAAGATAGAACCAGCATGTTTTCCCTCAGCCAACATTAAAACCTGCTCTCTGGCCTTTCCAAAAGCCCTCAGTGATCCAGGCTGCTGGATTTCCCTAAGCTCCAGGCTCTGTTCGTGTCTGGCATTTATCCTGGCAGAATGACACTAGCTCTTTGCCCAGATTGTGGACCTCTTACAGGATTGACACTCCTCTGGTTCAAAGTAGCGTCCTCCTAGAGTTGATATGAGGTTTGGCGTGAAGATGGCTGAGATGTTCAACAAGCTCAACATCTCATTTGTAAAATCATTTTCCACCAGCATGGCACCAGTTTTGCCACTGGGGATGTTGGCATGGGGTGTTGGCCCAATCTTAATTCAGCCCAGTTGGTTCCCAGATGCTCGGTTACCAAGGAATCAAGGACATCAAGATTGTTGTCTCCATACAGGTTGATCTCAGGTTGAGCTCTGAGAATTCTAATATCTGTAATATCACCAATCCATCATAGGACACTGTTTACACCAAGCCATCAAACCTAGGAACCTAAGAACGCTATAGCCCACATCACTAAATAAAGCTGTTAGGACTCTTCTTTTTAGTCAATTTCCCATAAATATGCATGTCCACTAGTGATAAAGTTCTCACCCACCACCTCCCCATTTCCTCTGAAATATTCAAGAACTTCTACCCAAGAGGCCACCCAAGGGAATATTTAATATCTCCTTCTCTCTCTCTCCTTCTCTCTCTCTCTCTCTCCCTCATTAGGTTCTCAGTTCTTCTTTTGTTTCCTTTCATACTTGTACCCAAGAAAGAGAAAGAATCAGCAATAATAAGTATATAATATAATAATTTATATTATATATCCGTGTGGGTTTACGCCAGGTACTCTGGTTTCCTCCCACAGTCCAAAGACATGCATGTTACGTTGATTGGCGTCTCTAAAGTGGTCCTAGTGTGTGTGTGTGCCCTATGATGGATTGGCGCCCTGTCTAGGGTTGTTCCTGCCTTGCGCCCTATGCTGAAAAGGAATAAGCGGTTAAGAAAATGAATGAATGAATAATAAATAATAAGATTATTATTTCATGTCATATTATTAGTTTACGGTAGACACCCTTATCCAGAGTGACTTACATTTATCTCATTTATACACCTGAGCAGTTGAGGGTTAAGGGCCTTGCTGAAGGGCCCAACAGTGGCAGCTTGGTGGTGGTACTGGGGCTTGAATCCCCAACCTTCTAATCACTAACCCAACACCTTAACCATTGAGCCACCCCTGCCAGGAAGTTATGCCCATATATGGACAGTACACTTCTTGTAGCTTTGACCATATAAAAATGTTTCTCTCCGTTTCCTATTGTTCCATTTTGCATATTTGGGAGGTTTACATTTGCATTAAAACAATAAGTTGTAACAATGATGAATATTACAGATTGTTTACCACAGGCTCAGGAAAATCAACAATCACACAAAAAATAAAATCACAAGAATAATATAAAAGCAAGGCATGTGTGAGAACAGGTTTTAAATTGGTAATAAGGTCCCATAATAACAAGAACAAAAAAACTACAGCATACAAAAATCTGTTAAATCTAATTCAAATTGTCAGCTAAATGCCATGGGAATAGAAACGCATAAAGATTAAAAAAAAAAAAAAAAAAAAAAGAGATGGCATTACACCAGTAGTAGGCTTTTATACTCAGATGAAAAATGAAAATGAGTGTTTTTCAAATTGGATTTATTTTTGGATTTATTCTTTTCTCACACTAATGCTAGAAACAAATCAGGTTGATTCATTATTGGTCAAAAAAAGTTTATTTTTGCAGTTCAATTAAAGCCTTTTAGAATAAAAATAATGAAAAATTAAAAACACTCACCAGCAGCTCTTTGAAAAGCTTGGCAAAGCTGAATAAATCCATATTTATCCAGAGCCAAAGTCAGTTCATTAGATTAGTACCTAATTGTTCTCTGCATATTGAGCTTTTTGAGAAAATCAGTTGAAACTTCTCTCTCAAAAAAATATATTGCTCATTCTAATGCATTATAGTTTCTACAATAACCACTCATTTACAGAGACCTGCACAATGGATGCTCCACACACACACACCCATATATATATATAGGGGTTAGACAATGAAACTGGAACACCTGTCATTTTAGTGTGGGAGGTTTCATTGCTAAACTGGACCAGCCTGGTG
>JAOTRJ010000001.1:13061184-13072234 GCA_028564905.1 Leptodoras praelongus | reverse complement strand
CCAGTGCACAAAGCAAGATCCATAAAGACATGGATGAGGGAGTTTGGTGTGGAAGAACTTGACTGGCCTGCACAGAGAGAGAACACCTTTGGGATGAATTAGAGCGGAGCCAGGCCTTCTCCTCCAACATCAGAGTCTGACCTCACAAATGCACTTCTGGAAGAATGTGGAAAGCCTTCCCAGAAGAGTTGAAGCTGTTATAGCTGCAAAGGGTGGGCTGACATCATATTAAACCTTATGGATTAAGAGTTGGATGTCACTCAAGTTCATATGTGTGTGAAGGCAGGCGACCGAATACTTTTATATAAATATATATATATATATATATGTGTGTGTGTGTGTGTGTGTGTTATATAAGATGTTTTTGGCCACCACAAGAGCTTCAGTACACATTAACCTAGATTCTAAAAGTCTCTGGAACTATACTGGAGCAATGTTTTTCCAAAAAATATTCCCTCAGCTGGTGTTTTGATGATGGTGGTGGAGAGCGCCGTCTAAAAGCTCTAAATCTAATGCTTGAAAATCTCCCATACTTGTTCAGTTAGGTTTAAATGTAGTGAGTTTGAAAGCCACAGCATATGATTTACATAATTTACATCCTCCTTAAACCATTCAGTGAGCCCTCATGCCCTGTGGGTGGAGTCATCCTGAAAGAGACCACGCCCATCTGCACAGAAATCTTTCATTATAGAAACAAGGATGTGTCGTAACTTTCCGTTCACATGTAGAGGAATATTATACTAATATACTAACAGTGTTGTAGTGCAGTGCCTGAGGTCCTCATTACTAAGACAAGTCTACAACCATAGGCATGGCTTATGGTTGTAGATTTGTCATAAGGTCAACTTAAGTTATCCTTCGCAATATCTGTGCACGTACATCAACAGACGGACGATTCCGGAGAATCAATGCCAAGCTGCACTAAAGCTGTCAGGGTAGCCCACTACCTTAGTGATGACACACTTTGTGTCGACTTTCCTTTAATTTCTCATCCCTTAGCCACTTTATGTTGTGATCACAGTATAACTACACCAGAATGGTGGCTGTGTTTCTGACTAAAGGCTGATTTATACTTCTGCATGCACATCGTCAGAATGATATAGGAAGCATTTACACTTGCACATAAGGTGAGTGTGCCCTCTAGGAGGTGCTAGTGCATGAAACACACCATGATGGGAATCTACTACACTTTAAAAAAGAGCCAAAAACAATAAAGTTCTGCGTTTCATTGTATGAATAATGACAAATAAAAAGAAACCTTGCATGATTAGTTTTTAACCAAGTGATTTCTCACTGGAGGCATTCCTGAAATACTCCAATTTAACTAACATATAAATTCATAATTCTATCAATCAAACTAACCATAATGGCTACTTTTGTAGTTAATTCCAATTACGTTTATTTCAGCTTGTAATTCTGTACAACACAGAAAAGTGCAAGTAGGGGGGTGAATACTTATGATATCATACCCTGGTTGGTATCAAAGATGCTGACATTCTTGGTGAACTTGGAGCTCTGATGGATGCCTCCTTGACGAAGACCTCCCAGCCAGCAGAGTCGCCCTGTGTTGTCCCACAGCACCCCGGAATAAGATCTCTTACAAGGCATGCTGGGTAATGAAGACCAGGTGCGGCTGTCTATGTCAAAAACTTCAAATGCTTTTACCAAACGTTTGCACTGACGCCCACCTGGGAGGGGGGAGAAAATTTTTTAGTGAAATAGGTTGACAGGCAGGAGGGGATTCAAACACACACACACACACACACACACGAGAACAGACTTGAAATGTTCTGACAGATGGAGAGAGGCGTACAAATGCACACACACGTACACTCACACGCACACACAAAAGTCTCTGAAATGCTCTGACAGTTATAAAGTCACACTCTCATACACACACACACACACACACACAACCTGCTACATATATCTTGGATCCCTGAAGGCAGATGCTAGCATCGTAGCGAGGGGTGGGCATAGGCGGCAGAAGGGCCCAGACGTCCTTGCGAAGGTCGTACTGCTGGAGAATGCTTCTCGGCAGCAGGTCTGCTCCCATTCCACCAACGGCAAAAGCTCTGCCATCTGATTACACATAAACACAGAGAAGCGTTTCATCTTCATGTGTCATTATAAAAAACCCAAGCTCATACACCTATACTGGATAAATCTGCCCTGTATAGCATATATACATACATATTGAGGATAAGAATGTAAATAATTAAATGGTTATCAGTCTCTAATTTAGAACAGCCTATGAATTTTTTTTAGCAGTCTATCTGTTTTAGAGAATGTTATTTTGAAAAGGCACTGACTTACATATTCACATCACCAAAAATGCTAAAAACAACCTTTAACGGTAATAACGAGCCCCATCAGCTCCTCTCTCAGCGAACTCCTCTTCCTCCACTTGTTCTCCTCTGTGTTGTACACCTCCACGGCTTTGAGAGGGTGCTGCTCCTTGCCTACTCCGCCCACCACAAGTAGCTGCTTGCCTAACACTGCTACTGCGGCACCCGCTCTGGCTGTGGGCATCGGGGGCAGGCTCACCCACTGGTCCACCTCTGGGCAGTAGAGCTCCATGCAGTTGGTTGCTCGTCCGGTGGCATCGCAGCCCCCCAGCATGTACAGCTGACCTCCAACTTCGGCCAGAGAGTGATACACACGCCCACTCGACAGGCGTGCCAAGTTCTGCCAGTGGAATTCGTGAGCCGCGGGCACCGCCATTGCCCCGACCGACCACTTCCTTGGTGTTCTAAGAGAGTTGGTTTGAAATGATAGTGGTCATTAGAGTGGTCATTAGATTATGTTTGTCACAGCCCTGCTGATGTGCTGATCTCCACTATAAATTAAAAAAATGGACAAATTCATTATCTTCGTTTTGGCTTCCTGAAAAAAAAGTGACCAGGCTAAAAAATGGAAGTCAATGTAATGCTATAACATATGGCCAGCTAGTTAGCTAGTTAACACTGACCACAAGAAACAAATGTCTATAAGATTATTATCTTCTTCCAACAAAGTTAACATAGTGTCTGGAAAATGTCTTCAATTTCTCTCAACATGTTTAACCACAAGGCAAGTTTTATATCATCCATTTATTATTTGTCATCCTTTGTATACACAAGTAAATTTATCTAAAGGTAGCCAACAATAACAAATAGTTGTTTAATGTCCAGTGTAGCTGATAATAACTATCATGTTTAGAGAACTTATTAAACATCTCTAGCCTACGGAAAAGTAGGTAGGCACACGAGGCACATTTTTTCCCATATATTTCTAAACAAACCACCCATGATTTTAAGCCTTACTGTAAAAGGTACAACATAAGGGCTTGCTACTACTCATTCACTTCAGTATGACTGAATCATTTCACTACTCAGCCTACTCTTCTGACCCTCTTCAAAAGATATTCACGCAGGAATATTTTTTACTTCTATTTTTATCTGAGCAGACAGACAAAGAGTGAGTCAGAGAAAGGGAGTGAGAGATATAGCCCTCCATTTGGAACAGCATAGTTGTTGATGCAATCGATTTTTGCACGACCGTTCTGCTGCAGCTCTCCTCAGCTGTGTACACAATTAGCTTGAAGTGGGTTGTTGTAGCACAGCTTAGCATCCCATCAGTAACCAGGCAACCACCTTTCTCACTTCCCCCCATCTGCTTCATTCCCAATCGCACACCCACCAACTCCCTTGCACCCCCCCCCTCCCCGCCCCCAACGCCCTATTTACAAGGACACCTACAAGGAGAGGCATCAAAGGAATAAACTAATTCCACTGAGGCCTCTGTTGAAGCAGCATCGTACAGCATCATGGATTTCTCATTACACCGACACTTCATTTCACCAGAGACCTGCGCTCAGTTAGCATGACACGGCACTGGGTTTTTGGCACTCATCAAAGTCAAGCTTAATTAATATTGGATGCTGTGTTAAGCTCTAAACCCTACTGTGGCTCCGACACAGCTTCAAATGGCTTGGGTATGTGCTAGCACATGAGACAAACATCCATTTTTAAAGTCCCCCAACAACAAAAAGTCCTACATTACCCTTCACCTTTTGGGCAGATGGTGGCTCCCGGACTGGATGAATCACTGAAAAACTTGATAACCCAAACCATTTTGGTAGGCGTCTTTGCATCATAAGCCGTCATATTGTACTGTAATAATGATTTGACTGGCTTATTACAGGTGGAGTGCTCTGGGTCTCTGGTGATGGAGTGTTAAGTACGTACAGACTCCTGAAAGTGCTGAGCACTTAATCAAGCTCAATCATGCTGTAAATGAGGTGGGTTCTCTCTCCAATTTTTACTCTCTCCATCACAGGAACACTTGCTATATTCATTTTCTAATGTCACCCCCATGGAGGTCCAGTAGCTGACAGGATCCGAGGATTTTAATATGGTCTTAAACGAAAGCCATTTTAAACCATGGACTCTCTTCCAATTAACTGTGAAAGTCAAGACAATCATTTTGGAACCTCTCACAGCATGGCATATCAATGAAGAATAAAACAAGAACAGTGAAAAATACTTTCTGCAAGGGTATTCTGAGGCATGGCTCTCTCCCCAAGGACCCTGGGCGTTGAAATCCCAGTCATCCACTCTGGGCTTTTACTATCTCCCTGATCGTTTAAAGGCAAGCTGTCACGTTCAATCCGCCAGGAGACAGCAACATAAAAGCAAGCTCAAGGAAAGAGACATTTCTCCAGACGCCTTTTCTTGCCTCCGCCTGAATGATGCAGAGGTGTGTTGCCATAGAAACAATAGAAGAAGATGCACAGGTCTCATTTTTTCCCGATGTTTCTTTGAAATAGAAGGCATATAGTTTACTTTTAATAATAGTTTAGCAAATAAATAAGGATCGCCTCCTTTGTTTTTTTTTCTCCTTCACCCCATGGCGGGCGTTTTCTAGTTAACGAAGCAAGTGCTTTCTTCTAGCATGCCTCGCGTAGCACATTAATTTCTGCAATCTGTAACTGATTTGCTTCACTACTTCTCTCCCTCTCTTTTTTTTAATTAACTGCTTGAACAGCTTGAGATCAACTGTAGGCCTATAAGCGCCCATGGACGTCATTTACAATCCGCGTGCTCCGCTTTCAAACTTTCAATTAGTTAGTCTCTCTTTTCTCTTTAACTCAGAACTAACTTTGGGACTAATTTCATCCTTTAGTTGAGCTATTAGCTCGGTATGATCCAGTGGGTTTTAGTTGAATGCTGCTTTTGTCATCCTTTCCTCCAGGCCCACAGCGGCACAGCGGGTATCCGTTTTATTGACTTTCATTTAATTAGCAACCCAGTTCTCAAATGCTGCTTACTCTCAAAATCACACATGTGCACTTTCTTTCTCAATCACTGCAGCAGGTTTTATGGGTTTATCTCTGTAGTAGTTATGTGCTTCTTAGGGAATCCTCTTTAGCCTGATGGTTTGCACAGTATCTGCCTTCCATATTTCTTCCATTTTCTGTGTCCTAAACATCTCCTGTAAATCTGCTCCAGCCTGTTGTCCCTTATTATAGTGCTGGCTGCTGATGTTGCATCAGTATAGAACTGGAGGCACTGTATTTTTTTTTGTACAATTTTATATTAATTTCAGAGCTGCCAAACTTGAAGATGGAAAATGTGTAGTACCTCATGTGGCTAAAAATAGAGCAGTTAACACAAAAAAACTCACTGAAAATTCTTTTTACAAAAAGTGCTTGTATATTGCTTATCCTTTGGAGAAACCATGAAATGGCTTTTTTTTATCACTAATTACCATTAAGCTACCATTAAGATTATTTGTAAAATGATTTCAATTTTCAGCCTAAACAATGTTATATATAAGTATTGGAATGGCAAAGCCAATTGTTTCGATTTTGCTACTGTATATAGCTTTCATTTCCAGAGATTTACATCTAGATGCAACTTAGCATAGAACATGGCACTGGTGGCAGATCACCCACCTTTTTAGCAAAAGTACTAGAACAGTCTTAGAATAAATTACAGTTGAAAAGAAACAAGCAAACTTCCTTCCGTCTTCCTTCAGTCTGCTCAGTTAGTTTTGGTGTCAGACTTGACCAGCCTACTGGGGAAAATGTCCTTGTTGGCAGTGTATTTTGGGTCATTGTCTTGCTCCATGATGAAGGTCTTCCGAATAGACTGGATGCGCATCTCTGTAGACTGGCAGACAGGATGTTTCTGCAGACCGTGAGTTACATCATGAATAAAGATTAGTGACTCCATTACAGAAGCAGCCATGCAATCCCAAGCCATAACACAACCTCCACCATACTTGAGTAATGAGTTTGTATGTTTTGGATGATAGTCATGATACACTTTTGTAGAGATTAATCCTGGTTCCATAACCTTTGTGGTTCATCTCCTTATTTCTTTGCAAATTCCAATCTGGCCTTCTTACTGCTGGTGAGTGATTTATATCTTGTGGTATGACCTCTGTATTTCTGTGCTTAAAGTCTTCTTTAAATGGTGGATTCACCCCTGCGCTGTGGAGGCTGCTGGTGATGTCACTGACTGTTGTTTTGGGGTTTTTCTTCACAGCTTCCACAAGGATTTTATCATCAACTGCTTTTGTTTTCCTGCTGTTGTGATATTTTTAGAGGGGACTATATAGAACAATGTCTAACTCAAATATACACAGATTTTATTTCATGTGAATACTCCAAATTATTCTCTATTTTCCTTCAAGGCTCCCAAAGTATTACTAATGTGAGATCATTACAGATTCATGTGTTGATTGGCTCATCTGCTATTTTTAGCTTCTGCTACATTTTCAGATTTGTTGTACTCAGACTAGTGAAAGCACAGACTTCATATGCAAAATGTGCAAACGCTGGTAGGTCTGTAATTCATATATGCCACTCCTGGCAACTATTTATTTATATGGTGTTCCAGCAGGACAATGCAGATATTCACCGACATAACAGTATACATGTGAGCACTTAAATGTTCTCTACCAGACGGTGATGAGATCTTTGTTGCGATTCTCCAAAGGATGGAATGGCTTGATTAAGAAGAGCTCATATTCATGGTGAGCTTGACGTATTGATTTTCTTGCCACTACACCTGCTAACGTGACAGAATATTTGTACCCTACTGAAATGTGATTCGTTTTATTGCAGACAGATAAATGAACGTTCAGAAGAGCATGTGAACTCTGAGACCTATAAATCTCACCTCAATGTAAGCAGAGTGATGATCAAATTGGATCTCCACATGCCAAAATTGTGTCATGACCCAATTACACTCAAGATGTTTTCTGCAGAGTGGAGCACTTTAATATCACAGAGCAAAGGCCCTATCTGAGGACTCTTCCTCTAGTTCGGGGTCGGCGACGGTTGCAGCAGAGACGATCATTTCCATAGCAACCCTGAATTCAGCTCATGGGTGCACAGAAAAATGAGCTTGTGCACTGTCTGAAATTTCATTAATGTTGTTCTTCTTTGTTTTTCTTTTAAAGTGTAGGTGCAGTGGGCCATTCTCTGTGCTCGACTGCTTATCAATTTTGCAAGGATTGCATGGGTGTGATATTAAATATTCACAAGATCACCAGGCAAAACGCTGTGTGTAGGCGAGACCTCGGGCCGTCTGTTACCAAAACAAATGCCGCTTGCTGAATGCTGGAGACAATTAGCCGAATTGCACTACTCACTCCAACAGAAAAAAAAGGAAAGATCCAGCAAGAGCCTTTAATATAAACACAATCCCCTCTAAGCAGGATGAATTAGTATGCATGAGCTCAATATTTCAGGCTAATCGGATGTTTTGCAGGAAATAAGCCAGTAATTTCTGGAATTTAATTTGGGGAATTCACTAGTTTGCTTAAAAGTGCAAACAACATCTGGACAAGTATTAAATAAGGCCTCATTACTGCTAATGTGTAAGATGTGTTTTACCTAAGCCATATAGGGTTTGAAATTTGTACTGTATTATTAAAATAGTCCAAAAAATATCGCAATACATTCCATGATACATTATAAGGCCAAATGTGCTTGTTGAACATCCCATTCCAAATGTATTCCCACTTTGCTGTTATGATGAGCTCCACTCTTTTGGGAATTTTTGTTCATTCAGTGTTCCAGTTCATCCCAAAAGTGTTTAGTGGGGTTGATGTCAGGCAAGTTCTTCCACTCCAACCTTAACACACCGTGTCTTCATGGAGCTTGTTTTGTGCACAGGGGCACTGTCATGCTGGAACTGGCTTGGGCCTCGTAGTTCTAGTGAAGAGAAATTGCAATTCTACAATATCCAAAGACCTTCTATACAATTCCGTGTGACCTCTGTGGCAACAATTTGAGGAACAACCACATATACGCAGGTGTCCTCTTACTGTGGCCATGTTGTTTTTGTTATAAGCTGCAAGTTTTTCTGTGTCTCCTCTGTTGTGGATAACCATCGTGTATCATAAAGTTATGGCTTGGAACAGCAGCAGGGGAAGCAATGTAACGTGTTTACACCAGTAACAGATTGCTCAGCTGAAAGAGGTTTCAGTCCAGTCTCGTCCCACTGAGAAATGGAGCTTGCAGAGTCCAGCAGAAAGGGGTTGCAATTTAACATCAGAGTACACTGGTATAACACTAGTTATCACTCAGAAATATGCCAAAAGAGCAATCATTTCCTCCCGGGTAAAATGGGAGATGAGCTACATATAAATCTGAAATGATGTGTGTGCTTTTAAGATTTTGAACCAACACCAACACAGCCTCATCCTTTCCCCCTCATCTCACATACTTTTGACTAGTGTCCTGGGCTTGCTTTCTATCAAGGTAAATAAAAAAAAAGATAAAACCCCAAAGTTTTGGGTTTATTCATGTGAAAGAACATCTTTTATAGTATGTCTGACTGTAGACAGTATAAGACTAAAACTCTTAGGCAGTATTAAACTGTCCAATTCTACATGGTCACTAACCGTAGCACTGCAACATCCATAAAGCCAACAACACATGAAAAATGAATAGTTAGGGTATCACTACTGTACTACTGTATATTTGAAAAAGGTATCAAACATAATGTTCCTGAAAAAAAAAAACCTTCATCAAAGACAGCTCAATTCTATTATCAGGGTTTTAAGGTGCTGTTAGAATAGAAATGCCAAAAAATAATGAGAAGGAAAGTAAGAAGATGAAGAGAGCATTCAGGAAGAAGATTACAGCTGGGAGCCAGGGATAAGTCTCTTTAAAGTGCAAGCCCAAAAGGCCTTAAAACTAATTGCAATGGAAATGCCCATGTAAGACAGGAATGAGTCTCAAGTCCCACATGTGCTTGGTGCTATATTCCTGTGTGATTATTTTTAGAGACCAGCATAGTTGTGCTCAACTTCTAAAACTTGGCAGACGGCGATGTGTCTGTGCCAGAGAGTGAATGTTTTGAGACATATGCTGTGCATCAATTTCGATCCTGAACGCTTCGAAAAAAATCAAGATTACAATCAGGATGGTGGCTCACACAGGATGTTGGGTTTATATGAATGCCACTAGAGCTGAGCTCTGGTTTCTTCTTATTATTATAAAAATAATTTCAAATATTATCTCCATGAAATCAATAAATCACACCGACAGACAAGCTTAAATGGCTATGCTAGCACCATTCTACTTAATCATCACTAAAGTCCTTGTGTGCACTGCTGCTCTGATTCCTGAAAATCCTGCAGATTTTTACAATCACGTGAGTTTTTTTTTCCTCTGTCCTTTCTTACTTGTTGGAAAAAAAAAGGAATGGTAAAGTAATGACACTTCGAGCAGCAGATGTAGATAAAAAAGATGTAGTGACTGGCTTCATGTGCCTCAGTGGTCATAGCTGTCGCCCTTCCTGGCTGGTAGCTGTCTTATGATAAGGGAGAAATGTCTGATTGGAGGAAATTGGACACCGCCAAATTGGGGAGAAAATCATGGGAAATGAAGACTGAAAAAGATTTGTACCACTTTATTTCTACGGTTAAAAAACCCCAACTATCCCAATCTCTAACCCTAACTTTAACCTAATGCTGCATTCCATTTATCCTGGGAAATCACAATGTCCCGGTCAGAAATATTAACCGGAACCCCCCCTGCTGTCAGATGTCTAACTTGGAAACTCGAAGAAACCTTACCAACACCGACTTTAGAATCCAAGATGGCTGCTCTATGCATCAACAGTAAGTGAAAGCTGTACTAATATACTACAGACTTATTTTTTGTCTCATTAAATCAGTCAAACACTAGTGCTGTCCATCTGCTATCTGCAGACATGTTGCTACACTGTTTGTATGCACAAAATACCACGTAATACATTGTTATGGTGTGGTATTGCTAATACATTGGCTAAAACCTGGCTAGGACTACTATTCTGACTTAAGCAACAGAATATGAGAGGGAGTTCGTTATCGTGAATAAAATCACGGCTGTGAGTGCCTTAGATCATCAAAGCCACAATGTTATTCACGATAACATACGACCTAAAACAGATTTTATAAAATAAATAAAAGTAGGCCTGAATTTCATAGCGAATGTTTGTTTTAATACTGACAAAAAAAAAAAAAAAAGTAGTTCCACAACAAATGGTAAGAATTCCCTAACCAGCTTTAACATAGTAGGCTGTATAAGGGAATATGATTTAAGTTAAGTTTGTGCAAATAAGTGACAAATTCATTAAGAATGAAAAGATTTCAGTTAGAATTTAGTTATTTATTAGGCTTATTGCTTCATTTGTATATATTAATCTGTATGCGTCCGTTCTTTGAAAGAACGTTTGCTCTGTAGGATGTGCGTTGCCATCAATCAGTCCGGCTCGCTTCGCTGGTGGCCTCTGGAGCGTGACGACTGGGCCATGTGTCATGTTCTGCACTGAGAACTGATCTTATTCTGACAGCTAGTGTGGGTCTCCAGTAGCTTTATAACAGGATCTCAGACTTTTAATCAGCAACGCTATTAAAAATAGTTCTAAAAATGTATATGTGAGTTTAAGGTCAATTGTACAGCAATATTTCTTCTAGTAAAAGACATAATGTCAGTCAGTCAGTCAGTCATTTTCTATACCGCTTATTCCCAGTTACGGGGTCACGGGGGAGCCGGTGCCCAGCC
>JAOTRJ010000001.1:12794662-12806906 GCA_028564905.1 Leptodoras praelongus | reverse complement strand
ATGCAAACTCCACACAGAAATTTCCCAGGTCGCCCCACCTGGGGATCGAACCCGGGTCCTTCTTGCTGTGAGGCGACGGTGCTATCCACTGCGCCACCGTGCCGCCCTGGGTGAGATCAGTCAGAATAAATTAAATTAAGTAAAAGTTAACTTTAGTTAAGTTAAGTAAAAGTTTCAAAAGCACACCTCCCTAGTTTATAAGTAATGCCACCCCTGTTTATTTGGACCTCAACCCCATTTATGGCATTCATAAGCAGACAAATCTCCGCTGATCCCTGATAAGAATGCACTTGATATGATATTTATTCACAGCATTAAATCCTACAGATACTGTCAGTCTACAGCTGAGTCACTTTAGCCTTTCCATTTCTTGTCTGGTGAAGACGATCCTGCTGGAGAAGACAACAGCGAGCAGGCTGAGGACAGAAGCACACACCATGTAGGCTGTGACGCTGCTGAAAAGCTGCACTATGGAGCCCATGAAGAGCGATGGTACGACCTGGGACAGGAAATACGCACTGTCTAGGATGGCAATGTCCAGACACATTCCTCTCTGAGGCTGGTAGGAGCCGGGTGATGAGTCCACATCCAGGGAAATATGGGAATTAAGTGACGAGGAAACAGCCGGTTTGGTCATGGAGGGTACTGCAGCATGGCCAGTCACACACCCATTTATACTTCGGTATGTGGCAGAAGTCTGTTTATGAGCTGATATAACTAGGTCACCCCTGCTGGACGGGCGTTTGGATTTAGTACAGGAAAAGAACACCTGAGGAGGAATAAGAGTGTGATTATGTGGGGAAATCAAATACAGTTTACATGTAAGCATTTTGTGAGAATGTGGGGAAAACATGTGAAGGTGCATTTCATCATGTTATGTCCTGAAGATGTGCATGTGAATTCAAGTGAGCATGTCATGACAAACACGCACTGAATAAAACCACTTTCCATTTGGAAAAAGAAATCTAGGACATGAAAATGAGATGCATATGAAAAAACATGAACATTTCTGCCTGCCTGGTTATTCAAGTGTGATTTTTCTGTAAGAGAAAATTGTTCCTGCAGCTCACCTGCTTGTCTGAGTGGTAAAGACAGGCGAGTGTGTACGGCAGGATCTGCAGAATACAGAAGGTGTAACCTGTCAGCGCTGCCATCGCTGTCACCAGGACGATGTTCTTAGAGACCGTCATTACAGCTGTGCTCAATCCCAGCAGTGCCATGCTACTCAGATAGAGCACACGTGCACCAAGACACGCCACCATCCGCTCCATCAGTACAGAGAAGGCCACTGAGGTCACACACTGCAGGAACAGGCCGAGACTAGCCACGCGCACACCTGACCAAATCACACAAGTAATCAGATTCCTCCTCTTCACCTGTACACACTAATGATTTATGACCTGAGTCTCAGGAGAAGTCGCTTGAAGATTTATTTATTATAGCTAAATGAAAGAAGTATGATTATTTTAATAATATACATATATATATTGTAGCAAGCAATTAAAAAGACTGTAAGAAGTCAATATTAATGGACTATGATGGCAAGACAATACCTTCTTCATAGCGAAGTCTCTCTGGAGAGCCTGGTATAGCGCTGGGCACACCGTCATACAATCCCTCTCCCACAAAGTCCGTATAAAACAGCACAAACATCATCAGAGCCATCCAGCTGCACAGCTCGGCCACAAACAGCCTAATGATCACCGTGGGAATGTGGCTGCACAGTGACCAGAGTCTAGGCACGACTGTGAACAGGCTAACCATGGCACGCTTCAGCATCTGAGCTCTGGAGAACAACCGAATCGGCCAACAGCACACGTTGTACAAGTTCAGAGGTCTCCTGGAAGACTCAGCCACCGCTCCAGCTGACTGCTCCTCTGAGATCAAGGCTGTTGTCATGAGGCATATGAGGAAGAGCCCGGTGAGGAGAGTATAGATGAAGGCCTCTTGGCCTCCCAGGTAAGAGGAGGCATCCAAGCCTGTCCAGTCCACGGCTGGGAGCAGATAGCCGATGCATCCACCCAGGCTGAGCATAATGGAGTGGATTGAGAATGCCTTATGGCTTTCCTCTTCTCCAGGGTAGAGATCAGACACCAGAGCCTCCAGAGGGGTGAAGCAGGCCTGACCGCAAAACTGCAATATGCAGATGGATGACACCAACAGTAGAACCTCCAACCTGATAGGGAAAATTGACATTGATCACCAAACATCATAGTATCAGCTGGACAATAGGATGGAAGAGTATGTACACCCTTAAGACAAAACGATACTGTAGACACGGGTGTTTTTGCACTGATGACTAGAGATGCATTGATACACATCCTAGTGTTGGGTATCAATCTAATATCTTGCTTGGTTACTTATAGTGCATTCACATGATTAGGTGAAGTGAACGTACCCCGGCTGATGCTGGTCAGAGAACAGAGAAGCGATCTGGGAAGCACGAGGAATCACCACAAGGCTGAGCAGCACACCGACACACAGGGCCCAGATGAAGGGACGCCGGCGCCCATAACGACTCCTCCATCTGTCGCTCACTGAACCGAGTGGAGGGACGAATATTAATCCCAGTACAGGGCCCACACCTGCACAGCAAGGAACAATGTGAGCGAATAGAATATTCAGGATTACGCAGGAATATTTTCATCTGTAAATAAACTAATAAAAAAATACAAATTGCAATCACAAATTTTAAAACTTTAATTACAAAACGGCAACATGTTAACCTTTCCTGGAGGAATAATAGGAAGTTATGGGTAAAAAAATGTCATATGGGAAAACCACCTTCTGACACTGGAATTCTGGAATTTCTAGCACTGATTTTTCCAACTAACCAACTAGAAACAAGAACATACCATGGGTATGTGGGAAACATAGCCTCCAAATAAAAACTATACTGTAAAAAAACGGAGATGTGTTGATGTTTAGAGGGAAACTACAAACAACATTGTACAACAATGTAGTAGAAAAAAATGCTGCAAACATGTCGATATGGGAAAACCACCATCTGACTGGATGAGGATATTTTGGAGCTTTCTGACAGTACCAGTTTCTCCAAGGTGAACTCCTTCAAGTTGGAATAAGAATAAGTTTGTCCATCCTCGTTTTTGTGTACTTACTAGAATACTGGAATTTTGCATTAAAGGAAAATCTTCTGAGTGAGTAAAAAAAAGTTCAAATTGAAAAACCTTGACATCAACCTCAATGTTGGAATTTTGATTCGGAAACGTGGGCATGTTCTGACTGCACTGCATTTCTCCAAATAAACCCAGATGTGAAGCCATAAGAAAGAAGACAGCAAAACCACCTTCTGGCTTGGGAAACAAACATGTTTACATTGACTGGAAGGTTGAAATTCCAAAATTCAGAAACATGGAAATGTTTTACAACGAAGAAATGAGAAATGCCTATGAACCTTCTTGATTCTTTGGGTGGCGTTTATTCAGACTTTGCATGCTATACCCCCTAAGATGGTAAAGAATTCAACTTTGCATCTATTAAAGCTCTTAGCATACTTACAGGAATTGACTACTTCTTGTTCTTCACATCTTGTTCTTGCATAGTTTAGGAGTGCTTTCAGGTTTTATGACGTGTTTTACTTCTAAGTGTTTGTATTATGTATTGTGTGGCTCATTTCTAGAATTACTGTAGCTGGAATTCAGGTCTATCAGCACTAGCTTTGGAAGCTTTCCAAGTGCAACTAAGAATTTGTGTAAGTCACTCTGGATAAGAGCGTCTGCCGAATGCCATAAATGTAAATGAGAAAAGTACAACTGTCATTGGCTGACTTCTTTGTTTCAAGCCTTCTGCTGTTTTGCCTTTTGTCTAGACTTTTCTTGTTTTATCACTCATGCTTCCTGTTTTTGTCCCTTTTGTTATTGAGTGTGGTTCTGTTCTGTTTCTTTGTTAGTTTTGTTTTGCTCTTTGGTTGGTCTTTGACAAGTTGTCAAGGTCTGGGTATTATTTGAGTAATTTGATCTTTCTCTCTTTCCCGATATAGCTATGTCAGCTAGGCTGTAATTTTGGTCTTTGTGATATATGATCTGTGTGTACCTTTAATTTTACTTTGAGGTACTGTTTCATTTTTATTCTCCCCCACAGGTGACCACTTTCCCCTAGAAAGGAGGTTACACTGGGAGATCAGTCCTCTTATTACCCTTTCATTTTGCAACCGCCTACTTATACTGTGAATCCTACAAATGAACGTTCGTATTGGTATTGCAATAAAGTAATGATTTGAGCTAAGGCTTTTACTTTTTAAAGTGTAATGTTGGTTAGAAGATCTGGGTTATTCACAGGAATTGCCTCGTCATCCCGTCTCAGGTCACAACAACAGTTCTAAAGTGCAATAGTTTGGATACATTTCCCAAATTTGATTCACATTCACTTTCCAGCTCTCTGTGCTCACTCACCAAGGACCATGGTCATGAAGCGTTCCTGCACTCCAGCCTCCAGGAGCATGGGGGGAATGTAGATGATGCTGGTGGCCATGCATATCTCCAGCCCACATGTCAACACATTGACCAGGAACAAGTCCAACATCCTGGTACGCATGGCCAGAAGATCAAATCATACACGTTACTTCACACTAGTATTGCTGGTGATTGAGGAACACTCTGATTGTGGATTTGGATGTGATCTGGAGGTTCATCTTTGACCGTGAATGCTCCATGATGAGGCCTGGAAAACACAGCTCAGTTATAGTCTTAATATGCACTTTCACAGTTTTCATCATGTAACTTGATGGTGTAGGTCAGTGCCACAATATTCAGTGTAACTACAACTGGATAAAAGTACAATGTGCCGTTCTTTAATAAAATGAGAACTGTAAATGTTGGTAAAATCCTGTGGTACGGAAGGGACTCAACACTTAAGGACATTCTGCTTATCATTCTGCAATCCCAGCAGTTTTCCAGCACGTACCATTTTTTATTAATTAAAGAATTATATATTTTTTCATATCATATTTTGTATCCCTTAATGCTGACATGTTGTTTAGTTTCCTGCTGAGGAAAACATTCACATGTTGTACCGGTATGCTTTCGTTAATTAAATGATGCTGAGTATCCGGCTGCTGTAGAACCATGACCAAAGACATAGTTGACATGTTTTGGCTCTTTGCCCAATTTCTTGCCCGTATATGCAGGTGTTTCACTGTAAAAACAACATTGGCACATAAGTGCCTGCAGGGCACAAAGCATAACAATGTGCAAACTATCTATCTAATTACAGGTTATATAAAAAACCTTGTCTTTTAAAATAGTTACTCCTCAACAGTTTGGCATGCATGCATTAAGAACTATAGTTTGAAAACATGAGACCTTGTATGACGGCAGTGCTGAACTTTTAGTCGCAACCTTGATGTCCTGATACAAGCAGTTTAAGCAGTTTTTCCACTAATCAGCATCGGTTACCGAAATGAAAAAGCTCACAGCAGGACAATGTCTGAACAATGGGTCCCGTGTGAAGCCTATAGTTATAGAGTAACTAAAGAACTTTAGCTATAGAAACTGGTTTGGTATTTCTGTCCCAATATACATTATTGGGACAGAAATACCAAACCAGTGTTAACAATAATGTTTCATTTATATTGTATATTCTAACATCACGAGAACTACTCCTGCTACTACAAAGTAGCACAGTTACTCAACTGCAGTACAAGAAAATTCCAACCTCATTTCCTTTTTGGCTAGCTCCATTTTGAATAATTCGAGCTGTTCTAAAAATGGGCCAAATTGTAAAACATTCTACACTACAGTTTTTTTTGTAATGAGTTATTATCAATCAGTTATAACTGTTTTCTAATTATTAATTTACATTGCATTGTTATATAAACAGGACCTACCACATAGTTGTGTGTAATATGATAACCAGATAAAGAGAGTAAGGGCAGACAAGCCACAAGCAGCTTTATTGTGGTCAAAGCAAAATGTGCAAACTACCCAAATACCCAAGTATCAAAAAGTTCAATGGTTTCAATTTGAATTTTGGAAATGTTACATAAAGATTTTAAGACAAAAAGAATTTTGAAGGTAGACCAAACCATGCCAGAGAAACAGAGAAAAATGTATCGTAGGTTGTTGCAGAGACATCTTATGGTTCTTAAGTGGGTTGTATATGCCATGATGAATGAGCCATTGGCTGCTGAATTTTGATTGGCCAAATGGAACTTTAGGAGCTGTGAGCAAATGTAGGTGTAATTTAATGAAATTTGGTGTGCATCTAGCACAATTAATTAAAGTTGTAGCTTAAGTGGTTCTGGATATATTGTCAGTTGCAGTGCACCCCCCTATAGATGTAATTTCATGATTTGTTTGTTGTCTAAAGAATGTAGTATTGATTCAGGGTGTGAAATTTCAGGACGTTTATGTCACAAGATATCGGGCAGTGAAGTGCTGGAATGTTTGCTTTAAATATTATTCACTAGGTAGCGCTAGTCCATGAATGAAACATAATGAACTAGAGTAATGTAATGCGCCTCCTAGGGGCCAACCTGCCATAAAACGTTTTTCAAGCTGCCAAAAAAAGTTCTAGATCTATCTGTCTATTATTTCATTAATTCTTTATTCAGTATTATTTCCCCTTCAATGCTTCAGGGTATAGCCGTGCAGCTGTAGTAGTGCAACAAGAGACGGGTTTAATTAGCATTCTCTTTTAGTGGACATGACTAATGATGCAGAACCTAATCCATCCAAACAGCAGCAAATCGCACTGCAAATGTTAATTATACTATAACAACAATAACGGAGCCCAACATATATAACAGTGATCAATCACCTGAACAGATAATCGCACGGCAAAGACAACACACCTACACAGACGTATGCTGTGCATACATGGCTCTTTAGGATTTACTTAATGATTCACTAAATAAATCCTGCTTTTCATGGTTAATGATTCAGAAAGAGGTCTTTTGAATTTGTGGGTCAAAGGTCAAATGTACGCCAAACCTCAACTGTTTTAGAACTGTTTGAATGGAGGAAGGTGTTAGGTATACCTTCAAAGTACCTTTCAAACTTTCTCACCTTTTATTCACTCTCTCTGCACTCTCTTAGATTGTATAATTAGTGTTTTTCTTCATTTTCCATCTTCTGGATAAGGTGTGGTCTACTCAGAACCGTATGGTAAACAGGTTTAAAATTTGGCGTAATGATTGGGGACTGTCCCCTTATTCTTTTCACCAAGTTTCATGTCTCTATCTCAAGTGCTTTAGAGCCAGGTCAAATTTGGATGTACGTTCTGATGAGCATGCCTGATTTTCAAAATCAAACCTGGAACCTTCTTGCTGTGAGGCTCGTCGGTGTGCCACTGTGCCGCCCAGGGAAAACAATAAGCAATAAAACTTTTTGGCTAATAACTGGTGGAATGTTTCTCTTACAAAGATAATTATAGGGTTTGAAAAGCACAATCTTGTCATCCCTCAAACTTCTTATTATTCTTCACGTCACAGACACAAAGACATACACACACAAAACAGACACACAAACAAAACACACATGCACACAGGAAACAGACGCACAAAACAGAGACAGACAAACAACACACACACAAAACAGATACACATACTTGCACCACTTTTTAAGCACTGCGTATTTCTTTCAGGAAATGCAAATCTAGTTCTAACTTGTCATGTCAGCCTAATTGATGTGGTTGCCATACTGGATTTTATGGAAAGGTTTAAAATGTTTTGCATCCAGTCTTCACCAGATTTGGCACAGATGATGTGCAGACCTAGCCTCACACAACTTATCATATGCATTTTTGCATTTAAAAATGATGTGTTCAGTACAGCCAAATCAAATTTGTCAGAACAGCCACAAAAAAAACAGAGGTGTGGGCTCATCTCAGCGCCGCTTTGATGTGTTGATACTAAACTTGGTATATGAACTTGAAACTCGTTCTTGGGGATGTAATCCGAGCTAATTTGATCGTTTCCTAGCTATAAAATAATTGATCAATATCTGTAGGTGTTGTAATATTGGAGAAAGTAAATGAATTCCCTTTTAAATTAAACATTTAAAGGACTGGTCCATTCATGTGAGAGTAGCTTAACACCACCATTCCCATACTTGATCTTGATACACAGCAGATTGAATGCACAGACAGGTTCCGTTGTCATCAGCTGTGGTTTTGCGCACTGCCACATTCAGAGTACAGGCATGTCAGTGCAGGTAACACCTTGTTACCTTGTCACTTTGCTGTGAAAAAGTATTTGCCCCCTTCCCAATTTCTACTATTGTTGTATATTTGTCACTTTTGAATGTTTCAGCTCATCAAACTACTTGTAAGAGTAGAAAAGACACAAAATGCATTTTTTTTAATGAAGATTTCATTTGTTTTAGGAAAAATGCTGTTTAGTCCTACTTGACCCTATGTGAAAAAGTAATTGCTCCCTGAACTATTAAATCAAGAATTTAACCAAATTCAATCGAATGTTGGGTTTAATTTCAGTAGCCACACCCAGGCATGATTACTCCCAGGCCTGTTGAATCTAAACACTTAAATAGAACCTGTTTGGCAATGTAAATCAGGCTAGAAGGTCTCAAAAAGCAGCACATGAAGCCACGTTCTAAAGAGATTCAAATACAGTCATTGAAATCTACCAGGAAAGCCATCGCTGAGGCTCTGGGACTCTGTTATCCACAAATGAAGAAAACCTGAAATAGTGGTGAACCTTCCCAGGAGTGGCCAGTCTACCAAAAGTTCACCAACTCATCCAGAATGGTTCAGTTAAGGTCAATGTAGATGATTCCACAATAAGAACGATATGGGGCAAAAATGGCATCCATGGTAGCACCGCAAGGCTAAAAACACTGCTGACCAAAAAGAAGAACACAAAGGCTCTTCTCACATTTGCCTAAAAACATCTAGATGATCAACAAGACTTTAGG
This sequence comes from Leptodoras praelongus, assembly GCA_028564905.1. Taxonomy (NCBI): domain Eukaryota; kingdom Metazoa; phylum Chordata; class Actinopteri; order Siluriformes; family Doradidae; genus Leptodoras; species Leptodoras praelongus. Next base: position 12,798,015 of record JAOTRJ010000001.1, on the reverse strand, counting down.
GATAATATTCTATGGACTGATGAGTCAAAGCTGGAACTTTTGGGAAGACATGGGTCCTGTTACATCTGGTGTAATTTAACACAACATTCTACTATATGAATGTCATAGAAACAGTTAAACATGGAGGTGATAGTGTGATGTTCTGGGGCTGCTTTGCTTCTGCAGGACCTGGAGAACCTGTCATAATTGATAGAACCATGAATTCTACTCTCTATCAGAAAATCGTGAAGGAAAATGAAGTTCAAGCTCAAGCACACTTGGATTCTACAGCAGGACAATAATAATATTTGAAGGTTTTGGAGTGGCCGAGTCAAAGTTCTGACTAGAATCCCATTGAGATGCTGTGGAAAGACCTTTAGATGGGCAACCCTCCAAAAACCCTCCAATGTAGCTGAATTAAAACAATTCTGCAAAGATGAGTGGGTCAGAATTCCTCCTCATCACAAACATTTGATTGCAGTTCTTCCTCCCAATAGTGGTAAAACCAGCTATTAGGTTTAGGGGAGCAATCACTTTTTCACATGGGTGATATAGGTTTTCAACAAGTCTTCATCTTCAATAAATGGAATGATCATTTAAAAGCTGCATTTGGTGTTTAATCCTGTTGTGGTTATCTTATATTAAAATTAACTGGGTGATCTGAAACATCTGAATGTGAAAATAGTAAAAATAGATGAAATTAGGAAGAAATACTTTTTCACAGCGCTGTACAGTCTGTGAATGATATCAATCAAACAGGTAAAAAAGGTGGTCCCCATTTTATGCACTCTGGTGTCATGGATATAGACGTGTGTCTCTGTGACTTTTTTATGCCCACGGAATGACTCAACAGCAGCAGTTGGGTTCCAGTGCGTCATGTCCGTAATCAAACTGCTGTCACATTATAAGAAATGAACTACTGTTTCTTAGAGTAGTGTACTCTTCTTATTGGCAACTTCCCTGTTAAGAAACATTTTTTAAAAATGCTTATGGAGTAATTTCTGCCAAACTGTCAGGATTCACTGTCGGGAACACCGTTGGTGTGTCACTGCATGACTGTATTTGCATCTGTAAAGTTGTTGTGTGCTAACAGGAACAAATGACTAAGGATCTTTAAAGCATACAACCAGGAAGCTGATAATTGTGTAACTGCCACAGATGCATCACCACCCTTTTAGTCAACTCGAGTCACACTGCTGTGTAAACACACATGGATTATTTTCATGAGAGATTATTAAATGTGTGTATATATGCCTAAGAGATACTGGTGGGATGTTTGCTGGTGTCTAAGCCACTAGTTGCATACAGCGTGTTTACTCTTACTTTTGGGATTATTATTGTTACATACATGCCAATGTACTGTACATTCACTGAGCACTTCAGGAACACTATATTAATACTGGGTAGGCTCTCACTTCACTCTTAAAACAGTCCAAAGTCTTCATGGCATGGATTCCTCAGGCTGTTGGAAGTATTCCTCAGAGATTCTGGTCCATGTTGAAATGATTGCATCACACAATTCCCAAAGGTGTCTTATTGGATTCAGGTCCAGTGACTGGGAAGGCCACTGAACTCATTGTCATGTTCATGAAACCAATTTGAGGTGACTTTTCTTTTGTGACATGGTGCGTCATCATGCTGGATGTACAGATTAGAAGATGGTCAACTGTGGCACATGTTCAACAACAATAATCAAATATTCTGTGGCATTCAAACAATGATGGATTAGTAATCATGAGGTCAAAGTGTGCCAAGAAAGCACTCCCCACACCATAACACAACCTCCACCAGCCTGGACTGTTGAAAGGCAGGTTCACTGCATGGATTCATGATGGTGGTACCAAAAAATCAAAAGCTTATCCACTCACAACCAGCTCTGATGAGAGTTTGGGGTCATTGTGGGGTCCTGTGTCCAAGTTTCAACTGCCTGATGGTTTGAGGTTTAGTTGAAGAATTCATTATTATTATTACTTCGTTATTCCGTACACTTTGTTCAAGGTACCAGTTCCAACAGCCGGTACTTAGGGTTAAATGCCTCACCTTTACTCCTCCAATCATAGCTCTGGCCAAACAACTGAAACTCTGTCTCATCTGACTATAAATGTTTCCCTCGGAAGGCCATGTGGTCAGCTGCAAGCTGCGAGCTTGCAGTTGTCGATTTTGGAGCAGAGGCTTCTTTCTTGGACGGCAGCCTCTCAGTCCATGGTGACGTAAATCTTGCTTGGCTGTAGACAGTGACACCGGTGTTCCAACAGCTTCTAGTTCATGGTAGGCCTGTCCCTTGGTGGTTCTTGGCTTGTTCCTGACCATCCAAACCACTCTCAGATGAGAGTGGCAGTTTGGGTCTTCTTCCAGACTGTGGCTAAGTGTCTACACCTCCCTGTAACCAACACGTTAAACTGAACTCTACCATTACTGCCAAGAAGAGTGGTGAAATATTCAACCAGAATTCTGCCAGAAGCTTGTCGATGGCTACCAAAAGAGAACGCTAAAGGTACAACTTCCTAAGGGAAGTTCATCTAAATATTTACCTGAATAGTCATAGACTTCTAAGGTTTACTACAGATCAGAGCTTTCCTATCCAAAAGTTTAGGTAAAGGTAAAGGCGCTTTGGAGAACACTAAACAGATACGTCAAATATTTCCGATCATTCCGTAATACGGATCACCAGGCTTATAGACATTCCATCAAACACTTCTTATTCACTTTCTTATTCACTTTTGAACAGGTAGAGTGATATCGTACCAGTGAAATCACGTGGCATGGGAAACGCAAAGCTGGGTTTTATTGCATGTTAATAAAGCTAGCTGTGACGCAGACATGGATGAGAACTCAACACGTTTAGCAAACATTTGGGTGTTTAATAAGCTCTACATAGCGGTCATTCGTGAAAACGGTCTTTAATTATATTCATGTTTTTCTGGGAAGTTAAAATCAAATTGAATATTCATGCAATACAAATAAAAGAGAAAGAGGAATAAAGCCACTGCTGTACATTTCAGCATAAACAGAGTTGACCACCATCTCGATAAGGCACCAACAGTGAGCTTTAATCTACCTTGCTGTATCTGCTGATGATACACATCCGGGTCATCCAAAGTCACCCCACAACATGATAAAGAAAACAAGCAGATGCAAATTATAAGAGCTTTCTGTAATATGTACTGCGTTCAGGTTTAACAAGTTTGAGCGTCTCTTTTGCAGGCAAATAAAAAATGATCAACGTAACATACATGCGCCTGGGTCACGGGCTGGAACAGGCCAAAAGTTTGGACACACCTTCTCATTCAGTGCGTGTTCTTTATTTTCATGACTATTTCCATTGTAGATTCTCACTGAAGGCATCAAAACTATGAATGAACACGTGGAGTTAT